>SZWC01009346.1:80244-97129 GCA_023375785.1 Penium margaritaceum | reverse complement strand
GGGGGGGGGGAGGGGGTCCACTCCCACAGTGTGGGTGTGGTCTTATAGTGGAAAAATGCAGAGGCATGGTTTGCTGTTCACAATCATGTTTCCCTAGTCAAATTACATGCAAAATCACATTTCTTTCTTAGTCACTTTTTCACTTTTCTAGTGTTGTCGTCAACTACATTCCAGGTGTAGACATTAAAGCACTGGGTGATCCAGAGGTGCACATTACACATCATAGCTGTGTACAGGAACTGGAAACAAAGAATCAATTTGGCAAGGCAAAATGTCGATGAGTGTGACAAAGTAGGTAAGCATAACTTGAACAACTTCAGCACTTCCTGGCCTTCAACAGATCAAAGTAGCATCTCCCCCCCCCCATCCTCCTCCTCCCAGCCTAACATGCTGTACCCCTCAGCTGACGCTTCCCAGCCTTCTTACTTGTAGCAGCTACAGCTGTAGCTTTGGCACTAGCTCCAGGCCCCTTGGACTTCTTGCCTTGGCCAGCTGCTCACTCAGCTGCGGACTTCCTAGTGCTGCCAACAGCCTTGCTGCTGCCAGATGCCTTGCTGTTGCTTGCAGCCTTGCTGTTTCCAGCCACCTTGTTGCTTCCAAAATCCTTGTTCATGCTGCTAACAGCTCTGTTGCTGCCAGCAGCATCAGTTGGTGCAGAACCATCTCCAGCATCACATGGTGCTCCACTGTCTGATCCAACCCCCTCTCCCTCACCTTGCCCTTCTCCACCTTCGTCATCCCCCTCACCATGCCCTTCTCCGGTATCCTCCTCCTCACTCTGCCCTCCATCTCCCTCATCCATGCCTCCCCCTTCATCCTCACCCTCCTCATCACCTGCATCCTCAGAATTCCCTCCTGCTGCATTGTGGACCTATTGCTGCCAGTTCACTTCTGCATCCCATCCACATCGGCCCTGCACCTGATGGGACGCGCAAAGGATGGCGCGTCATCTGCTGTCATGCGTTCAACTGCCTCTTTCTGCTTCCCCTGTTCATTCTCGGCCAGTCCTCCTTCCTCCTCCTCTTCTTCCATCTCCTCCTTGCTTTCCTCGTCTTCTTCCGCATGTGCATGATCCTCGGCCACAACTTCCACGATCTCTCCATCGTCCTCAATTTCATACTCATCTACCTCCATCCAGCCGTTCTTGCAGCGCCGGGCACTCCAGTTGTACGGTCGGCGGAGGCAGACATTGCACCTTACCAGCATCTCCAACATCTCCCCAGACAGCCTGTTGTGGCATGCTGTATGTATGAGCTCGTGGGTGGAGAAGGCCCTCTTGCAATCCAAGGACGCACATGGCTGGAACAGCAGTTTGATGGCTACCTCGCCCAGTGTTGGGAAATGCGCTAGGTGAAGGGAGGCCCATTCTTAGGTGTGGAGTGTGCCACTGACCACCCTACCAACCGCCAGACGTGCCTTGTAACTTAGCTTCTTCGTTTTCAGCGGTATGACCTCGGTGGTCACTCGACCAAGCTGGAAATCCTCCAACTCCTGCTGCAACTCTGCATGCTTGGCATCTGGCACCAAGGCTTCCACCACCTACATCCATGCTTGCACCATGGTCACATCACCACTCAAATCATTGGATGGACATGACGGGGAGCAGCATAGAGAGAGCAAGACATGTCTGCAGTCCACCGACTCTTCAACCTGTCCATGGCATGCTTCACTCTGCAACCTTGGCGGGCTTCCTACAATGCTTCTTTGTAAGTGCCTGCACATCAGCCATGCAGTCAAGCAAGCCTTCAAATTTTTCACCTGCCTGTCCACCCAGAGAGTCAGCAATCCGGAGGCACTTGAAAAAGGGGGCTAGCAAGTCTCGGAGCTGGCGAACCTACAACCAGAACACACGACACCTTACGAGCTTGCGCACAACCTTCTTGCGTTCTTTGAAGGAGCTATCACGGTAGCCCCCCATGTCCTTCCATGCTGAGTTTTTTACCAGCTTTAACAAAAAACAGCCGCATGTCACAGAGCAGCTAGAGCATGGTGTGTTCTGGGGCAAACCTTGTCTCACAACGAGGCAAGAGAACTCTGCCGCTGCTCTGCTGCTTCAGCCAGGTCCGGGGGAGGTCGTTGTTGCGAAAGGTAAGCAACAACCTTCTTGGCCTTGGAGATGACCCCTGCACCCCATTCACTCTTGCACATGTCTTCCATACACTGGTCCAAGTTTTGGGCGGAGCAGCCCTGCCATAGCATGCGCGGATACTTGTGCTTCAGGTTGTCAAATGCCTTCTTGTTCACAACTGCTTAGTCGCACACAACTGACACCACATGGTGCTTGCCAACTGCATGGATTGCCTCCTCGATCATGGTGGCCACGTGTTCCGCGTTGCGGACCTGTCCACTGGCGTCACGGGAGAAGATGTGGCATGCGCCTTTGGCATTGACTGCCATGGCGTTGTAGATTGGACGCTGATGCTGGTCACACCACTCGTTGACTGCGACAGTGGTGCCATAGATAGCCCGCCCCTTCTTGAGTGGAGCGTCCTTGGCCTCCAACTTCTCATCAATCCTTGGCAGGATTTTTTGTACCACCGTTGTCCAAGACGGCAGCTTGAAGGAGGACGTTGGTGCTACTTGCCTTGCTCACAACTTTGTTGAGAAGCGACTACCGGGTGAAGGAGCTTGGCAACGCCCCGCACGCCATAAGTTCCACGATAGCCTCTTGGTAAGAGGCATTTGCGGCGTTTTCACAGTGGGTACGCATGGAGGTTTTGTATCCTCCTTCCAGGGTGTTGGTATCAACACGCTGCTCCTGATGCTGCTGCCGCAGGTGCTATGCTTGCTGCTTCTGCTGGTGTTGAAGAAGATATTGTGTGCAAAGAAGTACATCTGGCTGCTTCTGGGCGTCAGGTCCGCCAACTGTGGAACGCACCCTAAAAGCTCGAACGAGCCCATACGGGTCGTCATCAATCGCGGAAGGTAGCCCTGCACGTTCAAGCGCCTCTCTCCGCTGCTGTGACTCAAATAGTGAAGCCCATGCAACGGGCTTCGCTGTCATTCCCCAAGAACTGTTGAGGCCATTGAAGAGGCAGGTATTGANCCCCCCCCCCCCCCCCCCTCGTCGAGTAGAAAGTGTATGAGAGGATTGTATGAGAGAGTGAACCGAATTTTTTGTGACAGCGACATACAAAAGTACATGTATGTACAAGGATGAGAAACTTCACAGAAGGGGTAGGTAATCATGTACAAAAAGGTACTTTTTCAATCTAACATCACTTGTTTAGTGATACACTCCTTCTTATACTTACTTCATACACTTTTGTCTTTTGAACCCCCCTCCATCTCCCCCCTCCATCGTCAAGTGGAAAGTGTATGAGAGGAGTGTATAAGGGAGTGAACTGATTTTTCATGATAGCAAAATACAAAAGTACACTTGCGTGCAAGGAGGAGAAACATCATACAGGTCATAGAGGTCATGTACACAAATGTATTGTTTCATTGTAACGTTGCTTGTTTATTGATGTACTCCTTCATACACTTACCTCATACACTTTTGTCTTTTGGACCCCCCACCTCCGCCCCCCCCCCTCGTCAAGTGGAAATTGTATGAGGGGAGTGTATAAAGGAGTGAACAAAATTTTGTACGATAGCGACATACAAAAGTACACTTTTGTAAAAGGAGGAGAAACGTCATGGACGTCAGAAGAGACCATGTACACAAATGAAATGTTTCAACGTAACATGACTTGTTAAGTGATACACTCCTTCATACACTTGCCCCGTACACTTTTGCCTTTTGGACCTCCCCTCCCCATGACCCCTCCCTCCCTCCATAAAGTGGAAAGTGTATGAGATGATTGTATGAGAGAGTGAACAAAATTTGGTATGACAGTGACACACAGAAGTACACTTGTATGAAAAGGGTAAACAATTCATGGAAGTGATAGGTTATCATGTACACAAATGTATCACTTCAACGTAACATCACTTGTTAAGTGATGCACTCTGTCATACACTTGTCTCACACACTTTTGTCATTTGGAACCCCCTCCTTCAAATCCCCCCTCCCCCCTGTCCCCCCCCCCCGGTCGAGTGGAAAGTGTATGAGGGAAGTGTATGAGGGGGTGAACAAAAGATAATATGACGGTGTCATACAAAAGAACACTTTTGTACAAGGAGGAGAACCTCACAGAAGTGGTAGATGATCATGTACACAAATGTATTTTTTCTATGTAACATCACTTGTTTTGTGATACACTCCTTTGTACACTTACCTCATGCATTATTGTCTTTTGGACCCCCCCACCTTCCTCCCCCATCGAGTGGAAAGAGTATGAGGGGATTGCATGAGGGAGCGAACGGATTTTTGTATGATAATGACATACAGATGTACACTTGTGTACAAGGAGGAGAAACATCATAGAGGTCATATGAGATCGTGTACACAAATGTATTACTTCAAGGTAACGTCACTCATCCAGTGATGCACTCCTTACACTTGCCGTTTGGACCCCTCCCCCCTCGACCTCCTCCCCCCCCTCCATCAAGCGGAAAGTGTATGAGGGGATTGTATGAGGGAGTGAACAAGTTTTGGTATGACAGTGACATACAAAAGTACACTTGTGTACAAGAAGGAGAGAATTCATGGAATTTTTATGAGATCATGTACACAAATGGATTAATTCACTGTAACTTCACTTGTTAAATGATACACTCCTTCATAAACTTACAATGACCACTTTTCCCTTTGGACCCACCCCGACCCCTCCCACTCCTCATCAAGTGCAAAATGTATGGGAGGATTGTATGAGGGGGTGAACAAATTTTTGTATGGCAGTGACGTACAAAGTTATACTTGTGTACAAGGAGTAGAGACTTCGTCGAAGTGCTATCATGTACACACATGTATTATCTCAACGTAACGTCACTTGTTAAGTGATACACTCCTTCATACACTTGTCTCATACAATTTTGTCATTTGGATTCCCCTCCCCCGACTCCACCCCTCCCAGTCAAGTGGAAAGTGTATGAGAGGATTGTATGAGGGAGTGAACAGAAATTTGTATGATGGCGGTGTATAAAAGTACACTTGTGTACAATAAGGAGACAAATCATACAAGTTATATGAGTTCACAACATCACTTGTTCAGTCATACACTCCTTCATAGACTTACCTTGTACAATTTTGCCATTTTGACGCCCCCTCCCCTCCCCCTCCCGTCAAGTGGAAAGTACAATTTTGCCATTCTATGGAAGAGTTAACAGAAGATAGTATGACAGTGACATGAAAAACATACACTCCTGAATAAGGAGGAGAAACTTCATGGAAGTGATAGGTCATCATTTACACAGATGTGTCATTTCAATGTAACGCCACTTGTTTAGTGACACACTCCTTCAGACACTTGTCTTGTGTTCTTTTGTCCTTTGGACCACCCCCCCCCCCCTCCACCGTCTCCTCTCGCCTGGCCAGTGGAAAGTGTATGAGAGGAGTGTATAAAGGAGTGGACAGAAGTTTAAATGACAATGATATACAAAAGTACACTTGTGTACAAGGAGGAGAAACTTTATAGAAGTGAGATTACATCATGTACACAACCGGGATTCTTTTATTGGCTCTTAAAGTGTAAATCTATGTAGAAGTTACACAGAGATTCTTCATTATGTGACTTTGTCCTCCAATCAGACGAGGAATATTCTATGAAAGCTACCATGATTCATGGGTGAGTACAAGGAAGGTACTTGGAATGTACATGTACAGAAAAATGTGTGGTGTACACAGATATAGTAGTGCATGAATCTGGGGTGATTGGGACTAAATTTCAAAATGCCCTCTTATGCGGTCGCAAGTACCACTGTGAGTAACACCACAGGAGCTACAGAAGAAGCCAGGCCGCTTAGAGGGAGTGGACACTGGTTTGCAGTGGCGTGAGAGGGCAAAAGTGAGCTTGTCGCCATGGAAACGGCCACATGGTTGAGGTGAGAATTCCGGGACAAAGAACCATTGCGAGCTGGTGGTAGAGGCAGAGGAAGAGCCCCTTCCTACGGACAAGAGGGTAGTCGCTCTCCTAGGCAGCATGTGCCAATGTGTCGAGTAACTGGATGCTGAGTGAGCGCTCATCGTCTGTGCGTGCTAACTGTTAGACTTCGATAGGTAGAAGTGCAAGATTCTGTAACTGGCAAGGTGCACAAATCCTGCACCACGCTTGTACCATCATGCAGGATGATGGTGCAGGCGCAGCGAGCTCGGGTCAAACTGCATTGGTGTTGAACAGTCAGGGAATCGGTGGATGGAGGTGAGAGAATCAACCGGACACGCGGACAGGAAGGGCATGCACTTCCTACTGTACCCCCCCCTCCCTGACTAAAGCATTCTGCGGTCAATGGACATCACCCACTTTTTTTGGATAGAACGATGGCCATGCACACTTGTATCTGCCACCAGAATAGGTTAGGTGATGCTGGCTTGCCAGCGTGGACACCTCAGCATTGAAAAATGGAGCCGTATGTGCATGAGGATATTACACAGCCTCTCCATGTCCGCCACAGCAGCCATGTCAGAGCACATTGACGTGGGCTATTGTCATGTCACCTAACAAACACTGTGATTGGTGTTTGCATACACCACCCTATTGTAAACAGTGTGAAACTTTATAGACATTTTGGGTTTGACAAGCAAATTATTCAAACCCCATTGACTGGCTTAATTGTCTGATCGAGGGTGTGAACATGGCCCTCAGGAATTGTTCCCTGGAATTCAAGGATGTGTTGGTGGCACGCGTGATCCACTCGCATTGCTGTGGCCCACGGTGCCACGGCTGTGGTGGTCTGACCACACTGGAACATCGGGAAAACATGGCTTCAAACACACATAGTTGATTACCAGGCTCGTAATCTTTGGTTTGGGCTCACAAATGCTCCATCCATATTTCAAGCAGGGAGATGAACCAAGTTTCACCCAGAAACTCACCAAGCTTTTCTTGATTCACCTGGATGAAATCCTCGTTTTCCTGGAAAGCATGGAAGAGCACACAGATCCTAAATTTCTGCAAGAGAAACTTTGATAGGGCAAGTAGGACAATAAAATCTTGCACAAAATGTTCTCAAGTATCTTGGGTACACTTTCAGCATGTATGGAATCTACCTTTATCCAGAAACATTTTAGGGCGTAGTGGACTAGCCAAGTCTAGGGAATATAGGCCAGATTTGATCTTCATTTCTAGCAAGAAAACATATCCTTTTGAGCACCACCAACATGATTCACACACAAAGATGTGTGGCGGAAGTGGGCACCTTGATTTCAAGTGGCTTTTCTCACATTGAAAGAGTGGTTGTCCATAGCCCAGCCTCATTTGTACCCATTCCAAATCTGTCACAACCATGGGAGGTTTGGTGGTATGCTTCCATTGTGGGACTCTATTCAGTCCACATATAGGGCGGACACCCAATCCATATGAGATCCAAAATCTCATTCCTCATGAGATGTGGTTTAAGATCTCTTGTCCTGGTTGAACAGGTTGAGCACGTTATGTTGAAATAGTATGCACCTTCTCCACTGCCTAGCTAGCTAGCTACACATACAGACAAGGCATGCAGTGCTCTATGGAGTATGTCCCCTTGGTCTATTCTGAGATAGGCCAGGAATGCACTGCCCATAATGGGTATGTACCTTGTGGCTCATCATAGGAATTATGCCTTTTTGGCTTGGTTGAATAGGCATCGGAGTCTCGAATGAGAGGTTGCGGATTCAAACCCCACGACGGCCGCAATTTTCTTTGTTGCAAAAACTGGGACAGGAAGCTTCTAGGAATCTTACTAGAGCCTACCTTGAGGATGACACTTGGCGGTCTAAGGACGCGCCAAGTTGAACTGTAGGTTGAGGTAGGCTCCAGTGGAGCCACTACAAGCAGAAGCTTTAGCAAAGCTTTNCCATTGTGGGACTCTATTCAGTCCACATATAGGGCGGACACCCAATCCATATGAGATCCAAAATCTCATTCCTCATGAGATGTGGTTTAAGATCTCTTGTCCTGGTTGAACAGGTTGAGCACGTTATGTTGAAATAGTATGCACCTTCTCCACTGCCTAGCTAGCTAGCTACACATACACACAAGGCATGCAGTGCTCTATGGAGTATGTCCCCTTGGTCTATTCTGAGATAGGCCAGGAATGCACTGCCCATAATGGGTATGTACCTTGTGGCTCATCATAGGAACCATGCCTTTTTGGCTTGGTTGAATAGGCATCGGGGTCTCGAATGAGAGGTTGTGGGTTCAAGCCCCGTGAGTTGCAATTTTCTTTGTGGCAAAAACTGGGACAGGAAGCTTCTAGGAATCTTACTAGAGCCTACCTTGAGGATGACACTTGGCGGTCTAAGGACGCGCCAAGTTGAACTGTAGGTTGAGGTAGGCTCCAGTGGAGCCACTACAAGCAGAAGCTTTAGCAAAGCTTTGCAAGTATAAAAGCCTGCACCTTGCATGCATCCATTTACAGTTCTTGCCTTTGAGACTCTTCACAGAGTGTCCAACCAAAGGTAGACACTAAAGACCAACATGCGGACTTCGTGAGGTTGTAAACCAAATGAACCTTAAGTGTGGATCCCTCGTTTGAGGGTGATATGTTATCTTGGTTGCAATACCAAGAGCGGTTGGCGGCCTCCCATGTCGGGACCCGTTTTCTAGACCGTTGCTATCTGGCGCATTGACAAAGGGTTATGGGCCCACACTTCTGGTTCTAAGGCACGCTTCCAAGACCGACTAGCGCGTGGTCTTGCAGGGCGCACAGATACAATAGGGACACGAAGATCGGACGGCTCCAATCTGCTCCATTGGCTCCATCGGCTTCTTGAGGTAGGGTGCGTGCACGTGGTGGACTAGGGGACAAGGAACAGCTCTGTCCATGTTGGACAAGACCCTCGAGCCCCAACGGGATTAAGCTCTATCCCTTTTTAGAAGGTGGTACGACCCCGAGTCCGTTCTCTCACGACGGCACCATCGCCTTAGGCGATCATCGGTGGGAGGTGTTTGCATCAGAACCAACTGCACCTTTTGACAACGGTCACAGTCAGTAGCCTCATCAGCCTCATCGGCCTCAACAAAGCAGAGTAGCAGCGAAGCAGAGAAGACGAGCAACCGCAGGAAATGGCAGATCCGACTCAAGCCCGCCTTGAGGCGGGTATGTCTAAATTCACGGGGACTGGTTTTCCCTTGTGGACATGGCAGTTTGAGATTATCATGAACGTGCGTGGCTACCTTGAAATCCTAAAAGGGACCGAGACAGCACCCGCTGATGCGATGGTGACGACGTATGTGGCTGACCTTGCAGCATGGACAATGAAGAACAACATGGCTCTCGCCATTCTTGTGGCGTCCATCAACGAGACTCAACACTCTCACATCACAGGATGCACGTTGGCTACCAAGGTATACGCAAAACTCGCACGCATGCATCAATCAAACGCCCTAGCAAACCAACTCTTCATCTTCCAAAGGTTGATGCCAATGAGGGTGAGCGAAGGAGAATCGATACCCGCATTTTGCAGTCGTTTGACAACGTGCTGCAAGAGGTCCAGCAAATGGAATGGAATCTTGACTCCAACATGCGTGCCATGATCCTTCTAATGGCGCTGCCGGAAAGCTGGGGGCCCTTGATCACCGTGTTTGGCGGTTGGAAGGAGGCAGATCTGACGTATGAGGTTGTCGCCAAACACATCCGCAATGAATCCATGCAACGCAGTGGCAGTGAGGCAAACATCTCAGCCTATACCTCTCGCTTTGGTGGACAAGGNCCAACTTTCTGTTTGTCTCACAAATCACCGACAACAACATGACAGTGGTGTTCACCAACAAGGAAGTATTGGCCCTCAAAAACGAGGACAAAGTCACCAAGGCGTCGGATGAGGGACTCGCATATGCCACCAAGATAGTGGCACCGGAGCCAAAGGATGCACCACCGGCGACCGCTGCGGCCTCCACATCAACCAAGGACACTGACGCTAAGCTGTGGCACCGGCGATTTGGCCATGTGGCTAACAGCACGCTGCAGAAGATGCAGGAGCAAGAGGTAATCCGCGGAATGGAAGGGTGCACCATGAAGCACGGCGGAGGGTGTGCATTGTGTGAACCATGCCTCCAAGCAAAGGCAAAAAAAGAAGCCGTTTGGGAGCGGAGGTCAACGAGCGGAGCACGTCTTGGAACTGATACACTATGACGTGTGTGGACCCTTCCGCACACCTTCTAACGGAGGAAACAAGTACTTCCTCACCTACATTGATGACCACAGCCGCAAGTTGTGGATCTACTTCCTCAAAACAAAGGGAGAGGTCAATGAGAAGCTCCTCTAGTTCGTTGCCATGGTGGAGCGGCAAACGTCCAAGAAGGTGAAGATGCTCCGAAGTGACAACGGGGTTGAGTACGAGGCATACAAGACTTGGCTAAAGCCTCATGGCATCCGCCATGAGCAAACCACCCCTTACAACCCCCAAAGCAACGGCGTTGCCGAGAGGATGAACCAGGTGCGAAGCATGCTCTTCGACACCAAGCTCCCACCTTGCTTTTGGGCAGAAGCAGCAACAACGGCCTGCTAACTCTTGAATCTCACACCAGCAACCACCTTGCGGAAGCATGGAAAGGAGCAGGATAAGCAGCTGAAGACCCCACAAGAAGCATGGTCAGGAAAAAAACCCAACGCATCTCATCTGAAGGTATTCGGGTCAACTGCATGGGTGAAGATCCAGACGGGAGAAGGTGGAGGCAAGCTTGACGCACGTTCTAGGAAGTGCGTCATGATTGGGTACAACACATCACACAAAGCCTATCGGCTTTGGGACCAGGCAGTAGGCAAGCACGTGAGGAGCCGCGACATTGTGTTCAACGAACGCACCCTTGGAAAGGGAGAACTGCTGGACCCAACCCTCGCTCCCAAAGCAGGAGAGTGGATAGTGTTGCTTCAGTCTCAAGACCAAGCACCCGACAACTGGCTCGATGTGCCAACAGGTGGTGGGAATGGGAGAGTAGTTGCGGAAGATGGCGTAGCATCTGACATGGACGCGGATACCGAGGCGTCCGTGGCTTCCGAGTCTAACTTGGATTCTAACGACTCTTCTGACGACGACGAAAACAAACCACCACCTTTGGAAGCACCAGCACCAAAGCAAGATGCCGCACCAGCACCCCGGTGCAGTTTACGACCAATGAAAGCACCTTTGCGGTACGAGGATGATTGGACCGGCCTTAGCTGGTCGTGCATGGCTCAGGGAGAGCCATCCACAGAGGCGGAGGCGATGAATGACCCAGATGCGGCCAAGTGGAAGGAGGCACTGGACTGCGAGCTTGCGTCCATTTTCAAGAACGGCACGTGGGTGCTGGTGGATAGACCCGACAACGCCCACATGGTGGGATCCAAGTGGGTCCTCCGACTGAAGAAGAAGCAAGACGGTAGCATCGAGAAGTTCAAGGCAAGGGTAGTAGCTAAGGGGTTCCCTCAACGCCCGGGCTCCGAGTACGATGAGATGATTGCGCCTGTCGTGACCTTTGCCTCCATCCGCTCTTTCCTTGGCATTGCAGCTGCAAAGAACTTGGAGATACACCAGATGGACGTCAGGACAGCTTTTCTTTATGGGAAACTTGACGAAGTGCTGATGGAGGTGCCCGAAGGAGTCGAAACTCCCAAGGGCAAGGTGTGCAAGTTGGTGAAAGCGCTCTACGGGCTGAAACAGGCCCCAAGGATGTGGTGCAAAGAGATGCACGGTTTCATGACCGGCCTCTCCTTCACGCATTACCAGAATGACCCGAGAATGTACGTGTGCAATGATGGGAGAGGGCTGATGCTGGTTGCGCTGTACGTGGATGATCTGATCATCTGCTTGTCTTCGGTCGAGCTGCTGGATGAGTTGAAGTCTGACCTCAACAAAAGGTTCAAGATGAAGGACATGGGTCCTCTCGAGTACTACCTTGGGACTGCCATCCACCGCAACCGAGTAGCAGGCACCATCAAACTCAACCAAACCAAATGCATCGGTGAGGTATTGAAGCGCTACCACATGGAAGACTGCAAACCTGTCAGAACCCCAATGATGACCGATACAAAGCTGAAGGCCTCCATGTCGCCAAGCAACGAAGCAACAAAGGGAGATGCAAGACATCCCCTACCAGTCGACCGTGGGTAGCATCATGTACGCCATGGTAGGGACTCGTCCGGACATCTGCCATGATGTGGGACAAGTGAGAAAATTCGTGGCCAACCCTGGGCCACAACATTGGCAGGCAGTCAAGCGCATCTTGCACTACCTACAGAAGACACGTCACATGGGCCTCGTCCTTGGAGGCCAAGAAGGAACGGACCCCCTCCGCCTCAAGTGATACACCGACGCTGACTAGGGAGAAAATCTCGACGATAGGAAATCCACCTGTGGATACGTGTGCATCTTGAATAGCGCTGCCATCTCATGGGCCAATAGGAAGCAGGATTGTGTTTCCGTGTCCACGACTGAGGCAGAGTACGTTGCTCTGTCTGAGGTGTGCAAGGAGACTCAATGGTTGCGCAGCCTGCTTGGCGAAATGACAGTGCCACAGAAGGATACCACGGTCGTACACGTGGACAACATGAGCGCCATCTCGATGGCGGAAGACGAGATCATCTGCAGGTGAACGAAGCACATCAACATACGTGACCACTACTCACGTGACCTGGTCATGAAGAAAGTGGTGGACTTACAACAATACGGAACAAAGAGCATGCTTGCTGACNGCAAGGGAGAGATTTGTTGAAATAGTATGCACCTTGTCCACTGCCTAACTGGATAGCTACACATACAGACAAGGCATGCACTGCCCTATGGAGTATGTCCCCTTGGTCTGTTCTGAGATGGGCCAGGAATGCATTGCCCATAATGGGTATGTCCCCTGTGGCTCATCATAGGAACCATACCTTTTTGGCTTGGTTGAATAGGCACCGGAGTCTCAAACGAGAGGTTGCGGGTTTAAACCCCGCGACGGCCGCAGTTTTCCTCGTGGCCAAATCTGGGACAGGAAGCTTCTAGGAAGCTTACTAGAGCCTGCCTTGAGGATGACACTTGGCGGTCTAAGGACGCGCCAAGTAGGACTGTTGGTTGAGGTTGGCTCCAGTTGAGCCACTACAAGCAGAAGCTTTAGCGAAGCTCTGCAAGTATAAAAGCCTATACCTTGCATGCATCCATTTACAGCTCTTGCCTTTGAGACTCCTCACAGAGTGTCCAACCAAAGGTAGACACTAAAGACCAACATGCGGAATTTGTGAGGTTGCAAACCAAACGAACCTTAAGTGTGGATCCAGCGTTTGAGGGTGAAATGTTATCTTGGTTGTAATACCAAGAGCGGCTGGCGGCCTCCCATGTCCTGGCCCGTTTTCTAGACAGTTGCTATCCGCCGCATTGACATGTTATTGTGCTAATTACCCAAAAAACATGGATCAGGATATCCTTGAGGTGGCACAAATCGCATCTTGTCAGTTTGTGACGTTATGTATTGTAAAATGTCACACTCCGCTCGTGATATTCAACATGCTGCCACATGATGATTTCTGTGTGGGTTAGATACTTTATGAAAAGAAAAGTGGAAGAACCACCACCCTCACAAACGGGTTCTGCCAAATGGAAGTAATGTTCTCAAGAACAATCTTTGGTTGCAATAGATGTTTGTATGATAAGGTGCTCTTTCCATNCTCTTGCCTTTGAGACTCCTCACAGAGTGTCCAACCAAAGGTAGACACTAAAGACCAACATGCGGAATTTGTGAGGTTGCAAACCAAACGAACCTTAAGTGTGGATCCAGCGTTTGAGGGTGAAATGTTATCTTGGTTGTAATACCAAGAGCGGCTGGAGGCCTCCCATGTCCTGACCCATTTTCTAGACAGTTGCTATCCGCCGCATTGACATGTTATTGTGCTAATTACCCAAAAAACATGGATCAGGATATCCTTGAGGTGGCACAAATCGCAACTTGTCAGTTTGTGACGTTATGTATTGTAAAATGTCACACTCCGCTCGTGATATTCAACATGCTGCCACATGATGATTTCTGTGTGGGTTAGATACTTTATGAAAAGAAAAGTGGAAGAACCACCACCCTCACAAACGGGTTCTGCCAAATGGAAGTAATGTTCTCAAGAACAATCTTTGGTTGCAATAGATGTTTGTATGATAAGGTGCTCTTTCCATCTTCAAACTATGTAACCTAAAGAATAGGTTGTGTTGTTTTTGGTTTCACTATGAAGAATCAGTTACCAATAAATAACTGATGTATATCCATCACACATCAGGGACTCTGGTCTCTGAGAGATTTAGCGAACATGATGGAAAAGGTGTTCTCAAATATGCATTTCCAGAACTTTTTTCTTGAGATGTTTCTTCCTTTGTCTAGTAACTCAAGGCCACTACCCATTGTCTGTTAGTGAGAAAAGGTGATAGAAGATTCATGGTATTCCTCTCCATCATAAGGAGGTTGTTTAAACTAATCCATGAAAGTTTCATCGCTGAGACTTCCTATGAAAGGGAAAAATAATCCTTGTATCTGTTTTGCAACAAGCAGAACCAGTGCTTAAACACTTTTTCCAGTCTTGTTTTGATGCCAACTTTTGAAATGCAGTTATTTGAGTGTTCTATAAGATGTATTTGGACAGCACGCACAAAAGCTAAACAAAAAATACACACTGGAGAAGAAGGTAATCCAGTGACCGGCGCATCTTGTCATTTAGCAAAATGTGTACTCTTGAATAGAAAAAAACTGAAATTCCATTNTATTTGAGTGTTCTATAAGATGTATTTGGACAGCACGCACAAAAGCTAAACAAACAATACACACTGGAGAAGAAGGTAATCCAGTGACCGGCGCATCTTGTCATTTAGCAAAATGTGTACTCTTGAATAGAAAAAAACTGAAATTCCATTCAATAGTATAAATGGTTATGTTCAAAAGTGAAAGGCTACCAACTATAGGTGAAGGAAACAACATAGCAACAAGGAGAACAATGAATTCAATCGCCCATTGATGTTGTGCTTGCTTTGCATCTGCAAGAGCATTGTTGTTCTTTCCTTGCAAATGCAAGAGCTCCACAAAAATCTTGTTCCATGAATCATTGATCTCCTATAGTGAGTCGGATCACAATGATGACCATATTCTTTATGGGTCGTTGTTTGGAGATTGGTAGGTTGGGCTACAACAACCAGTCACTTGAAGGGGAATGGTCATTGGACATGGGAGAAAACAGAGGATAAACTTTGAACTTGGAGTTTTTCTTTAATTCTTAGGAAGCCGGTTTTTTTTGCTGGAGTTGAAGGGAAATAACGTCACCTTAAAAGACTCAAGATTCAGGTGGAAAGTAATTTTTATGTTAAAAAAGAACCCCACTGTACTTTTTTTTCACTTTGCTTTGTCTTTTTCATGTTTTCATTCTCTCTTATTCAGCATTCCATGATTGCATTTGTTTTTGTGGGTTTAAATCTTGGTGCTCTAAGCACTGGCAAACAAGAAAATGTGAGGTTGTCCATTGCTGTCGCAGCTGGTGGAAAACCTAAACTTCTCTTTTGCCTCTTTGAAAAAAAAACAAAGGTTGCATTTGTGCCCTTTTATCTCACTCATAAACCCCTTTTCGTGCAACCTCTATTCAAGCAACACCCCAAAATGAGTTAATGGTTTGAGGTTTTTTTTTAGAAGAACCTGCTGGACCCCAAGGTAGCAGATCCCAACAGGTTGTGTTACAAGGCATGGGGCGTCTTGTACCACCCAAGAAACCCCCCTCCCCTTGAACAATACAAAACTCCTCCTAAGACGGGTTTTCAATCTTGCAATGAATATCATGACATCACCATGCCAAAGGTGCAAACATACAACACCAAATCAATGAAACAATCATGTTTGAACCATCAAAGAAGGGTACAGTTGTTTATGTTCTGTCATTGATATCTATGACATCTAGACTGGCTACGCTCACATGCAGGAGGCTGATACCTGCCTCGATGAAATGACTAAGAGGATACTCAATGGTGGGGACATATTGAGGAGAAGCAACANAAACTCCTCCTAAGACGGGTTTTCAATCTTGCAATGAATATCATGACATCACCATGCCAAAGGTGCAAACATACAACACCAAATCAATGAAACAATCATGTTTGAACCATCAAAGAAGGGTACAGTTGTTTATGTTCTGTCATTGATATCTATGACATCTAGACTGGCTACGCTCACATGCAGGAGGCTGATACCTGCCTCGATGAAATGACTAAGAGGATACTCAATGGTGGGGACATATTGAGGAGAAGCAACAGATACTATGTGTACAGTGGCATGTTTATCCAGGCTTCATGTTTGTTACCATCTTTGCTGCGCAATTGTTGTATTCCCTATGGCCATCGTAATGTGCCTCTACATCCTTTTTCTTTGTATCTTTGCATCTTGCTAGTTTTTTCTATGCTCAGGTGGACAAGATTTAACTAAATTACTAGTATTTAGCTAGGTGCTACGGTTGTATTGGATACGCTACAAGATTTTGTCAGGGCAGATTGCCTTGATTTTTGGCCACAACGGCTAGGGTAGGATTAAACTTATCTCATAGTTTAGGGGGAGAGCTCACCTCCCTGCCGTTGCAAGCTCACCATTCGTATATGCACACTTATGCATAGTGTGCTTTATTCATGACATATCCAACAAGGTTCCCGGCTTGCACTTGTGTAAAACTATCTTGGACATATGCTATGAAGACTACACATGCATATGCACTCACGCCATTCACTTCACTAGTGATAGGGGAGTGGGATCCGGCTTCAAATTGTTACAACAACCATCCAACTTCCTCCAGCAGAGAAGTGCATGTGGAAAGTGTTTGTGGAAGTGGACATAAAACATTGCACGAGAAATTGCAAGAAGTACAAAAATGCACAGTTTGATCTAATGCACTCACACAG
>SZWC01009346.1:60203-72875 GCA_023375785.1 Penium margaritaceum | reverse complement strand
CTCGCCATTATGGATCTCGCCGACCACATCAAGCAATGCTGACGACTTACATGTCCACCGTGGCCGCTTTTCTTACAGGGTCCACCAAAGCACAGGAATCATCAGACGAAGAATAAAACTTTCAGTTGAATCTTCTATCTGAAGGACCAATCCTGCCGGACGAAGACATGTCAGCTTCACAGCCAGAGCATTCAACCTATGGCCCAACAACAGAAGATACAGCACACCACACCCTGACAGAAGAAGAGTTCGTGACTGAAGAGTTGGCCATGTGCTCCATCGACAGTGCCCTTCTTCTGGCTGCTGGTATTCTGGTATGGATCATGGACTCTGGCTGCACAAAACACATGACCTGCAAGAAGGACTGGTTTATCAACTTCAAGCATTTTCTGACACCACGAGAAGTCCGCCTTGGTGATGGGAGGACTATCCCTGCCTACGGGCAAGGTACAGTCAAGGTTGGCATTAAATGCAATGGAAAACCAGCAATAAGGACCTTCGAGGACGTACTCTATGTCCCAGACCTTGCATCCAATCTTCTTTCAGTTACCAAGCTCAACGACAAAGGTTTCAAACTTGTGTTTGACACTGATAAGAACTGCAAGGTGTACAACCAGACATCTCAATTAGCAGCAGTGGCTACTCGAATGGGAAATCTGACCGTCCTTGACACCAGCGAACCCTCAAGACACTCAGAAACACAAGAGATGGCTTTTGTGGCTTCTTCACCTACACCGGCAAAGACAACGACCCTGCCAACCACAACAGAACTCTGGCACAAGCGGCTGGCACACGTCAGCTATTCAACTCTAACCAAAATGGCTGCAGATTCAGTTGCTCATGATCTTCCAAACAGCCTACTGCAAGACAGAGAAGCACCAATGTGCGGAGGTTGCATCACAGGCAAACAACATCGAGCGTCTTTCCAAGCGCTCCCGTCACATGGAACCCATGAGTGCCTGGAACTTGTGCACATGGATCNTGGACCCGGATCCTCCGCTTCAAATCTGACGCTATTGAAGAAATTAAAACTTGGGTCCGACAGGTTGAAAATGAGACCAGCCTGACAGTCAAGAAAATCTGCACTGACAACGGGACTAAGTTTGTCAACCACAATCTCAAAGCCTTCTACGATAAAAGAGGCATTCAACATCAAACCACGGTGCCATATACTCCACAACAAAATGGCAAAGCAGAGAGGATGAATCAGACTCTTCTCGAAAGAGTTCGGACCATGCTCCATACAGCCGGCCTCTCATCTGCCTTCTGGGCTGAAGCTCTTCACACTGCAGCATGTATCACAAATCGTCTTCCAACAACTAAGCTGCCTGCAGGTGCATCAACACCCTACAAAGCATGGACCAGGAACAAGCCTTATCTGGGACACATCCGTGTATTCGGATGTACAGCACATGCCTGGGTCCGGCCAGAAGAGCGCTCCAAGCTTGATCCATGATCCAAAGTCTGCATCCTTCTTGGGTACAAGACACGCGACATCTACTGACTTTGGGATCCAGACTCCAAACATGTGATTTGGAGCAGACAACCTATCTTCGACAAAAGCTTCTTCAATCGAGCACGTGATGCAACACCACCAGCAGTCATGCCCACTGTCTACATTGAGACAACTCCACCACCTCTGCAAAAATTCTCTGTCGACCCCACACCTGATGGCCACGCTGGCGTCCTTCCTCCAATGGCGCCAAGCAGCTCAAGAGGAACTCTCTCAACTTCAAAAGCAGCACACATGGGATCTGGTCCCTCAACCACCCAACATGCCCATTGTTACATGTAAGTGGGTGTTCAAGACCAAGCTGACCAGTGCAGTTACACCAGATCGCCACAAAGCACATCTTGTTGCGCGCAGCTACAGCCAAGTCCTTGGAATAAACTACCAAGACACCTTTGCACCGGTGGCCAAATACTCATCCATCAGGGTGATCCTATCTCTGGCCGCTAACAACAAATGGCATCTCCATCAAATGGACGTCAAAAGTGCCTTCCTCAACGGTGACCTCAACGAAATCATCTACATGACCCAACCAGAGGGCTTCATATCTCCAGATAAACCCAATCACGTCTACAAGCTCAACAAGTCTCTGTATGGACTGGAACAAGCTCCACAAAAATGGAACCCGAAGATCCATGAATTCTTTCTGGTCCAAGGTCTCCAACGCCTCCACTCTGACCACTCGGTGTACTTCCGTGGAGGGTCAAACCTTCTAGGCGTTATTCTCTACGTGGACGACCTCATCCTGTTTGGACCGTCCTTCTCTGTTCTGGATACACTCAAACAGCAGCTGTCTTGCCGTTTTGAGATGACAGACATGGGGCCTCTCAAGTACTACCTTGGGATTCAAGTCACTCATGACATCACGCACGGTCAGGTGACGCTAACTCAAGCCACCAATGCCCAACGTGTGGCTGACAAGTTCGGGCTTGGTACATCCACTCCACAAACTACACCACTCTCCAAGGATCATGGCCTTACCAAACCAGTCACAACAGCCACACCCTTGGCCTCTTTGGAAGATGCCCAAGCTTTCCCATGGTGGGCTGCATGGTGGGCTCCCTGATGTACTCCTCTGTGGCTACGCGACCTGACCTCTCCTTTGCTGTTGGCCTCCTCAGTCAAGACTGTCAACACCCTACTACTGCTCACATCGTGGCCGCCAAGTGCAGCATTCGCTACCTCCGTGGATCCGCCTCTCTTGCTATCCGTTACTCTTCTGGGAACAATGTTCTCCAGGGCTTCTGTGATGCTGATCTCTCTGGTGATCACACCACAAGCCTCTCCACCTCTGGNTCTCTGTTCTGGATACACTCAAACAGCAGCTGTCTTGCCGTTTTGAGATGACAGACATGGGGCCTCTCAAGTACTACCTTGGGATTCAAGTCACTCATGACATCACGCACGGTCAGGTGACGCTAACTCAAGCCACCAATGCCCAACGTGTGGCTGACAAGTTCGGGCTTGGTACATCCACTCCACAAACTACACCACTCTCCAAGGATCATGGCCTTACCAAACCAGTCACAACAGCCACACCCTTGGCCTCTTTGGAAGATGCCCAAGCTTTCCCGTGCATGGTGGGCTCCCTGATGTACTCCTCTGTGGCTACGCGACCTGACCTCTCCTTTGCTGTTGGCCTCCTCAGTCAAGACTGTCAACACCCTACTGCTGCTCACATCGTGGCCGCCAAGTGCAGCATTCGCTACCTCCGTGGATCCGCCTCTCTTGCTATCCGTTACTCTTCTGGGAACAATGTTCTCCAGGGCTTCTGTGATGCTGATCTCTCTGGTGATCACACCACAAGCCTCTCCACCTCTGGGTATGTTTTCCTTCTCAATTGTGGACCCGTCAGCTGGCGCAGCAAGAAGCAATCTGTGGTCGCTCTATCCTCTACGGAAGCTGAATGCATTGCTGAAAGTGAATGCACAAGAGAGGCGGCCTGGCTCCGCATGCTTCTGAGCAAGCTTGGGTTTGATCAACTTGAACCCACGCCCATCCACTGTGACAACGAAGGCGCCATCGCTCTTTCCAAGGATCCGGTCCTTCATGGTCGCACCAAACACGTCCGTCGGCAGTACCACTACGTTCGCGACGCTGTCGCGGAGGGCGAGGTTGTCATGCACTACCTCCCCACTGCTGATCAGACTGCTGACATCTTCACCAAAGCTCTCTCTGCCGATCGTCACGCTCATCTCTGCACTCGCTTGGGTCTTCTCTCCTCGTCCTGACATCTATCGGCGCTGCCTTTTCTCGGCTCTTCCCCCGCTGCCGCTCATTCCCGGCTCTCTCTTTCCGTCCCCCCCCCCGTATGAGGCGTTGGGACGGACGGAGATGGTCCTCGGTGGAGCCGTCGTCGCTTCCCGTTTCCGTGCCCCCCACATGAGGCGTTGCCACGGACGCGGGTCGCGTGCGACCGCTTCCCCACCCCCCTTGCTTCTGCCTGCCGCTGTTCTCTATATCCTTGTGCCTGCACCTCCTTCTCCCCCTCTCGCGCTTCAGTCCTCGCATAACGCCAACGTTCTCTCACACTGGCCAGTTCGGGGCCGGAGCCACCTCGCTCGCAACTGCAATCCTTCTCCAGCTATATCCTGCCCGGTTCTTCTACTGTCTTCAGACCCCGTTGGGTGGGCTGCCCCTGTCAGCTCACCATTCGGGCCGGATGAGCAGGAGGGGGCCCACTCCCCCGAGTCCGGGCAGGGTGTGCTGTTGGGACCGGTCTATCTCTCGGCAGTTGGGGTGTTGCCCGGGCTAAAAGGTTCTCACCGGCCCTCTGTGCACCCTGCGTCTTGTTCCTCCGGACTTCTTTTTTTCTCTCTCTCTGACGAGGCTCGGTTGGCCCGGGGGGGGGGGGGGGNGGGCTTCTTTCTTTTTCCACTGTCGGCTCCAACTTCATCGGTGCTGGATCGACAAAGGGGGGAATGTTGGAAAAAGGACAGCCGTCAGATTGCCTCGATCCAACGGTCTAATGGGCTCGGCACAACATCAACAAAAATGGAAAAACAAGAGGGCCGAGAGAGAGATCCGCATCTCTCTCTCTCGACCCTCCTGTCTATCCTACATGGCGGGGCATAATATGGTTGTGGGCAGGCCTCTTTAGGCATCCCACTGATCCATCCATCCGCAGCCCTATTCACTCTACTCATCCTATTGGAGCTCCGGAGAGCTGATTGAAGAACGCTACTGGAAGCGATACATTTTGGCAGTTTTTGGACCAACAAGGTGTGTGGTCTGGCAGACAAAGCGAGAGTGCGATCGTGAGCTCCTCTCGACTCTGAGTCTGCTGACGTGGCAAGGAACAGGAGCACGCGGAAGATATTGCTCTTTCTAGAGATGGATTCTGTGATCACGAATCCTGCGAGGGCAGTTGGGATGATCGGAGCCACTGCTGAATCGAGGGGTGTGGTCATTCCGTCATCGTGAGACAAATGCCAGAGCCAGATCGATGGCCATGAGAAGCTACCGCAGATCCGGACGATCTTGTCCGTGGATCGCACCGAGGGCGCTGGGCATCCGCCAACCTCGGTCTGCCGATGATCGGAGATCATCGAGCGGCGTCCGGAAGATCTTGTGACTGAGAACTGGAAGACACAAGGAGACCGGACTATGTCAACACTTGTACTTTTCTGCTCCTAGCTAATTCAGGCAGATAAGTAGCTGTAGGTTTGTTTTTTCTATTACTTCTTCTGTGTGTAACCATTTTGAACAAGCTTGGTACCGTTGGAAAGCTTGTGAGACGAGTCGTGTAACTGTGCCTTCAGTGCATATTCTTGAATCGCACAGTCAGTGACGTTACTGAGGCAAGAGTGCCTGTGTGTGTATAAGTGGTGACACGTAGCTGAGAGGTCATCATCAACAATTCAGTACAGCATCAGAGAGTTTGATCTATCAGAGTACTGAATCTGAAGATTCCTAAAGATTCTGTTATGTAAAATTCAACAGCAGAGGCGTCAGCCCACGTGCAAACCTCACGGGCGACATAAGGGACACCGTTATCCATCACACGCCTGCCCTTCTGCTGCTGTGGGGCTTCCTATTTCCCATCACCCTCCTCCTCTTCTTCTCCTTCCATGTCTATCTCTTCCTCCTCCTCCATCTCATCTTCCTTGCTATCATCGACTCTAACTTCTGCACCCACCTCACCCTCCTCCTCTACATTCTCAATGATAACACCGTCATCCCCACTGTCAGATTGATCAGGCACTAGCCAGTTGTTGTCAGGCTTGCACCTCTTAGCTGGCTTGTATTGCTGTCGCAGGCGGAAGTTGCACCGCACAAGGTCTCCAGCGTTTCCATGCTGAGGCGGTTGCGACATGCGGTGTGGATGGGCTCTTGTGTCAAGAAGACGTGCTCACACTTGGACGAAATGCAAGGTTGAGATAAGAGCTTGATGGTGAGCTCACGGAGGGTGGGGATGTGGGTAAGGTGGAGACTTGCCCACTCATACGGTTCCAGCGCCCTGGCCACTACCTTTGCCAATGCTGCACGAACCTGGTCACTCAGTCGAGCGGAATGATGGTGGTAGTCACACGACAAAGCTGGAAGGTTCCCAGCTCGGCCTGAAGTTCCCCATGCTGTGCCTCCGGCGCAAGAGCATCTGCCACGTGTGACCTTGCCTGCACCATGGAAACATCCCTCCCATGATCATTCCCAAAATGTGTAGGATGCACGCGGCNAATGATGGTGGTAGTCACACGACAAAGCTGGAAGGTTCCCAGCTCGGCCTGAAGTTCCCCATGCTGTGCCTCCAGCGCAAGAGCATCTGCCACGTGTGACCTTGCCTGCACCATGGAAACATCCCTCCCATGATCATTCCCAAAATGTGTAGGATGCACGCGGCATACTGCAGCATAGAGAGAGCAGGCCATGTCAGACTCCCAGTAGGTTTTCAACCGCTACATTGCGAAATTGACGTGATGCGCTACCACTTTTGCATGCTTCCGTCCACGCCCTTCAGTTCTGCCATGCATTCAAGCAAACCCTCATATACTTAACCTGCTTCACCCCCTGGCTTGTCGGCAATACACAGTGCCTTAACCAGAAGGTTAAGGAGGTCTCGGAGCTGCCTCACCTACAGGGAAAACACACGGCAGCACACAATTGGCCTCAATGCCTTCTTCCTTGCCTTGAACATGCCATGTCATANAACCCTCATATACTTAACCTGCTTCACCCCCTGGCTTGTCGGCAATACACAGTGCCTTAACCAGCAGGTTAAGGAGGTCTCGGAGCTGCCTCACCTACAGGGAAAACACACGGCAGCACACAATTGGCCTCAATGCCTTCTTCCTTGCCTTGAACATGCCATGTCAGACCAGCGTGCATGGCTCACAAGCTTCAGTAGGAAAGGCCGCACGTCAATGAGACACTGCACCATGGTGTGGGAAGTGGCAAACCGAGTGTCGCACCGAGGCAAAAGCACCCAGCTGCCAGACTACTACTTCTCCACCCGCCCAAGCAACGAGGCCCCCCACTCTGACTTCATGATGATCAAAAAATCTGTGCTTTTGGCGCAGCAGCCCTGCCACAGCATGTTGGGGAAATTCAGTTTCAAGTCCTCAAGTGGCTGCTTATTCACTGCCGTGTTGTCACACATGACCAAGACAATGTTTCCCACACACAGGGTGATGATGGCCTCTTCAATGGTGTCAGCCACGTGCGATGCCTTGCGGACCTTCCCGCTTACATCTTAGGAGAATATGTGACAAGCCCCTTGAGCGTTTACCGCCACTGTGTTGTACATTAGTGTCTGTTGCCTGTCAGCCCACTCGTCCACGGCCAGAGTCATACCGTAGATAGCCCAGCCTTGATGCAAATGTGTTTCTTCCTCCATCAGCTTTGCATCAAGCTTAGGCAGGATGTCTTCGACGACAGTCAAGCGGCCTAGAAGACGGAACGAGGTGTTGGTGCGGCGGCCAGTAGACACGACTTTTTCTAGCATTCCTTTGTGGGCAAAGAAGATGGGCAGGGCTCCGGCATACATCAGTTTCACTACTGCCATTTGACAGGCGGAGTTTGCTGCTGCATCACAGTGGCGATGGACAGAGGTCTGCCTAATCCCAGCCATCATGTTCACATTAACAATGCAAACTGCTTGCTGCTGCTGTGCCTGCTGAGCGCGCAAGTCTGCAATACACTGAAGTACATCGTGAACCTGTTGCTGCTGCTACTGCTGTTGCTACTCCTGCTGCTGCTGGTCTATGGTTCCAAAGAATTCTGCTGCAACATTTCAAGGTACATTTCCATCTCCTCATCATGACTGGAAAGGCCAGCAGCTTCAAGAGCTTTGGCCTGCTGCCAGTAATCAAAAAGGTTTTCCCATGAGACGAGCTTGATCTTGGTCCCCCAGGAGTCCCCTAGACCGTTGTAAAGCCGGGAACATGCCGGCTTCCATATTGGTGGAGGACGGGGAGCCCTCTCCATGCCGAGAACTTTGTGTGAAACAGGAGGTAGGTGTTTTAAGTAGTGGATGCTCCCATTTCTCACACCAAAACATCCTCTGATGTGGTCACAAGTCCTGCTCCAAGTGGCGCCAGAAGATCCACAGAAGAACCCTGGCTTATTAGACGCTATTGGGACGGGGCAGCAGTGGCGACAGAGCACCAATGTCAGCATGCATCCTCGTAGGCATCTGAAATGAGGTGGTGAAAATTTGGGCCAATGGAATCATTGGGTTGCCGCTCCTCCTGCTGCTGATGGTCAAATGGATGAGCCTGTCACAGGAGCTGACAGGCTAGGGGTGCGTCTGGGAGGCCTACTGGCAAAACTAGCTAACTGTTGATGAAGCTGATAGTTTGCGGCTAACTGTTCATCATCTCCAACTAAGCACTCGCTGGCTTGTGACTCCCCACAGCGCAGCTTCGCAAGTTCCGGCTGCGTCAATGCTCACGAAGTTGAACTGCCAGGTCCGGCAAAACGTCTCTAACAGCCA
Source organism: Penium margaritaceum (assembly GCA_023375785.1). Taxonomy (NCBI): domain Eukaryota; kingdom Viridiplantae; phylum Streptophyta; class Zygnematophyceae; order Desmidiales; family Peniaceae; genus Penium; species Penium margaritaceum. The sequence goes on along the minus strand of SZWC01009346.1, from coordinate 64,434 downwards.
CACGGTCAAGAAGCACGATCAAGCAATCATGCCCCTTCATGTGCCTGAGGGCATGTTCATGCGGTTTCAGTCCCATAGCTAGCCATGCACATCAGTACAATGGCATCGACACATGGATAGGACAATGCGTAGATATCATGAAATCACCCAATTGTTCCGTGACATCCACATTTACACTTGGAATTACGCGGAGCATCCCCATTGGCCTTCACAATATCCTAGCCACATCAATGTACACGTCATATCATTACCAGCCAGATTCCCAACCCAATTGACAGGTGGACTGGTACACTTTCCACATGTCATGAAGGTTGTGCATGTCTGCATTTGAACTTTCAAATGATATACTTATGTATGGTTTGATGATGGGGTTGAACGCCACCTTCCAGACAGTAAACAGGGATGTTTACAAAGTAAAAGTGTCTCTGTCTCGCGTGGCGGGGTGGCCACGGGAGGAGGGGGGAGAGGGGGCAGCCGAGGGTGGTACTTGAGCGTTCGGCTGAGCTGAGCTTGTCGTTGCAAATNATGGTTTGATGATGGGGTTGAACGCCACCTTCCAGACAGTAAACAGGGATGTTTACAAAGTAAAAGTGTCTCTGTCTCGCGTGGCGGGGTGGCCGCGGGAGGAGGGGGGAGAGGGGGCAGCCGAGGGTGGTACTTGAGCGTTCGGCTGAGCTGAGCTTGTCGTTGCAAATAAATGCAGCATCGCAGTTTATCGCTGTGCCGATGCTGCGGTACTAGGGTCACATCAGAACCCCAAACTCTGCAACCCACGCATCAAGCCATACGCAATCACTTAAACTCTCCATACACAATTTCTACCCGTTCCCTCCCCCTCCCAACCACCATTGACCACGTCACTCAAAGGAACATACGCAAGTGTATATCTCTACTCACAACCGACCTATCCAGCCATTCACCTCTGAAAGTCCCCACATACTCTTTCAAACACAACTCACCAAATTACTCAAAACCATCCTACACAAGTGTATATCTCTACACACAAGCCACACATCCGGCAAAACATCTCCAGTTATACTTCCCACATACACTTTTCACCCCCACCCCCTTCCCCACTCCCTCACCCAATCACCACCAAACAATCTAAAACACGCCACTCAAAGCAATACATACAAGTATAGACTTCTACAAGCATTCAATANCCCCCCCCCCACCCAATGACCACCAGAAAACCTCAAACATTTTAGTAAAAGCAACATCCATAAGTACACATTTCAATACAGAATTTACACATCAAGCCATACACGTTCACTTCAAATATCCACAAACACTTTCCACCCTTCCCCCCTTCCAACCACCACTGGCCACGTCACTCAAAGGAACACAAACAAATGTACATCTCTACTCACCACAAACATATCCAGCCATAAAAAAATCATTTAAGCTCCCCACATACACTTTCGACCCGTTCTCCCTCCCCCCTTTGCCTAACCACGACCAATCTAATCACTGAAACCAGTTTACTCAAGAGAACCTTGCAGAGAAGCTCCCTATTGTATAACACAATGTTATACACAGTTCAAATAGTGCATAAAATTCCTTTCATTCCACCAATCAAGTCAATACAGCCAATGTACTTAGGAGTACCTTGCATGGGAGATTCCTATTGTACTAAAGAACACTATGCATGCTTTACCTAATGTACAAATGTCATTTGATTAACTCTACCTCGCAATAACAGCTACCAGCCGCATGAGCTCCTCTCTCCCTCGACAACAGGCAATGTTTATAGCAACTTGCTACCAAAGCAAATAGCAACATTAGTATTTGCACATCTACATATCTATGCATCTGTGTTTCCTCCAGCTACCTTAGTTGCAGAATTCTAAATCAGCCAATAACATTAGGAGTTAATTACCAACGGCAGGCTATTCAAGCTACCTACTTTCAAAGCACCTAGCAATGGTAGTTGCCAGCCGCTTCTGTTGTTGGTGGCCTCAACAATAGGCAGCAATAGCAGTCGGCTTCCTAAGTAGCTAGCAACAGCAGCTGTGCAAATGCGCATCTACAAATTTNGCAAATAGCAACATTAGTATTTGCACATCTACATATCTATGCATCTGTGTTTCCTCCAGCTACCTTAGTTGCAGAATTCTAAATCAGCCAATAACATTAGGAGTTAATTACCAACGGCAGGCTATTCAAGCTACCTACTTTCAAAGCACCTAGCAATGGTAGTTGCCAGCCGCTTCTGTTGTTGGTGGCCTCAACAATACGCATCAATAGCAGTCGGCTTCCTAAGTAGCTAGCAACAGCAGCTGTGCAAATGCGCATCTACAAATTTTCACTTACTCATTTCTTCTAAATCTCTCAGCCTCCAATGNACCAAAGCAAATAGCAACATTAGTATTTGCACATCTACATATCTATGCATCTGTGTTTCCTCCAGCTACCTTAGTTGCAGAATTCTAAATCAGCCAATAACATTAGGAGTTAATTACCAACGGCAGGCTATTCAAGCTACCTACTTTCAAAGCACCTAGCAATGGTAGTTGCCAGCCGCTTCTGTTGTTGGTGGCCTCAACAATAGGCAGCAATAGCAGTCGGCTTCCTAAGTAGCTAGCAACAGCAGCTGTGCAAATGCGCATCTACAAATTTTCACTTACTCATTTCTTCTAAATCTCTCAGCCTCCAATGCTAAAGCAGGCCATGGAGAATGTAACAAACTACCAAAGCCACAGACAACCAGAGTAGCCAGCAGTAACAGTAGCCTCTTGCACATTTTGCAATGTTTTTAATCCTCCCAACCGCCTGTTGCCAAAGTAGACTGCAAAACGAGTACCCAACTGCCTCAGTCAATGAAAACTGAAGAGGTTAACAACATCAGCAGCATTAGAGTCAAAACAAACTTCATGAATAGCATCAACATCAACATCAACATCAGCACCAGCACCAGCAACATAAGTTGGCAAACATTGGCTGGCTGAGGAGATTTAAGTAACAAAGCCTAGGAGCATCGTAATATCTCACATGCCNACCAGAGTAGCCAGCAGTAACAGTAGCCTCTTGCACATTTTGCAATGTTTTTAATCCTCCCAACCGCCTGTTGCCAAAGTAGACTGCAAAACGAGTACCCAACTGCCTCAGTCAATGAAAACTGAAGAGGTTAACAACATCAGCAGCATTAGAATCAAAACAAACTTCATGAATAGCATCAACATCAATATCAACATCAGCACCAGCACCAGCAACATAAGTTGGCAAACATTGGCTGGCTGAGGAGATTTAAGTAACAAAGCCTAGGAGCATCGTAATATCTCACATGCCTAACCATGTGTCATCCGCTGAGGCTGCATCTTCCAAGCAGCAACCNAACCGCCTGTTGCCAAAGTAGACTGCAAAACGAGTACCCAACTGCCTCAGTCAATGAAAACTGAAGAGGTTAACAACATCAGCAGCATTAGAGTCAAAACAAACTTCATGAATAGCATCAACATCAACATCAACATCAGCACCAGCACCAGCAACATAAGTTGGCAAACATTGGCTGGCTGAGGAGATTTAAGTAACAAAGCCTAGGAGCATCGTAATATCTCACATGCCAAACCATGTGTCATCCGCTGAGGCTGCATCTTCCAAGCAGCAACCTGCTTTGGTCCCTATTGGTGTGCACCCATTTTCTTGTGAAGCATTGCATCTTCACTGCCAAACATTGCCTTAAACGTTTCTTGTACTTTTACCTTCCCCATTGTAATGTCAACCAACTCCACTATGTTTTCCACAGATGCTGAAGAAGAACCCATGTAGGATGTTATAGTGGCCTAACGAGCATGGGTAGATGCAACTCAAATTGACTAAACTATCAATATGCACACTAGTACTAGTATCGACATGACCTTCCAGCTTGTTGTAATATTTTTGTCTCTCATTGTAGCCTCCTCTACCGCAGCCATCACTACGTTTAACGTTGTATGTGTTAGCTACTGAGCTAACCACCTCCGGCAGAGAAGCCGCGAAACCGAAAAGCTCACAAAGGTTCTTACACCTTCTTCCTTTGCATGTATGTGTCATGCACCCCAAACTTAATCAGGCATACACTTCACCTTCAAGAGTACTAACGCCTTAGCATTACATCTCAAGAAGAGCTCAAGTCGTCAATACGCAAGAGAGCATCAAGCAAGGGTTAATTGATCAGCATGCAAGACAAGTCCTTTTATAGCTGTCTGTCCAGTCCTAGAACTCAAAAGCACATTCCTGGGAAGTGGCCTGA
>SZWC01009346.1:31304-44040 GCA_023375785.1 Penium margaritaceum | reverse complement strand
AACATGGCAGTCACTACACCAGCCTTGTGCGCACGCACCTGCACCCTTGTTGCATGTCATAACTGACCTTTTCCAGCCCTTGTTCACCACAAGGGCAAGGACAGGAAGAGCAAGGACAAGGGTATGCCCAAGGAGAATATTGCCTCCACCTCTCCCTTATCCTTTAACATTGCTGAAGCCTTTTGCAAGAATTGTGACACTCTTGAGTAATCAATGTGCAAGTGTCACATTCATTTAGATGATGCATGTGTAACATGTCCTTTCTCTAGCTCCTGTACCATTGTCGTCGTTGAAGTTTGCTGAATGGTTTCCAGAGCTCAGAAGATGAGTTTTCCTCTCCGCGTCACTCTAAGGAAAATCATCATCATCGACCCATTTTGACCTTGTCCCCTCATTCTGGGTCCAAAATAAGGAGGGGTATTACCTAAAACTCATGAGTTTGCATGAGTTTTTCATGTTTGAAACTCAAAGTTTGTGCTAAACAAACTCGGGTTTTGCTTCTGACACAATGGCATAAACTTTTTGTGTGTGGGACATGTCCAACTAATTCACACACATCACCCTCTTACTTGCTTGCTCAATTCCTCGTCCTCGCTTGCTCTTGCTTACAAGGAGGGCCTGCAAGGACAAGGGAATGAGGCCACAGGTCTTATCCTCAAGGTATCTGTGGCCTCTCAACTGTCGATTGAGCCACCACCTTGATCGGCGTCTAGTGACTCATCGGCGGGTGGCTGCCCAGTCACCTGATTGGCTGCCGGCCACTAGCCAGCCCTCTGAATAGCACAGGGTGGTTGCAAACCACCCCCTTGCTATTGCAAGGTGGGAGGGCCAAATTGGTCTTCTTGCTACATTCCTTCCCACTTGTTACGAACCGTTCGGGTTCATGACCAACACGTAGGAGTGCCAGATAGTGAATTGTCAACCTTGTGAAACAAACTTATTCATGTCAATCACCAGCTAATCATCAACACGTGCATGGTACTTGGATCTAAGCTATAGCTAGTTGGTCAGCACGGTTAGCGGCCTCCCCTCTTCAGGATGGAGTGTTTGNGGTTTGTACCCTTCTTGCCAGGGTGTTGGTGTCAACACGCTGCTCCTGATGCTCTTGCCACAGGTGTTCTGCTTGCTTTCGTGCTGCTGTTGAAGCAGATCTTGTGCGCGAAGAAGTACATCTTGCCGCTTTTGGACGTCAGGTCCATCGATTGTGGAACACATCCCAAAAGCTCCAATGAGCCCATACGGGTCTTCATCACTCACAGAAGGTAGCCTTGCACATTCAAATGCCTCTTTTTTCTGCAATGACTCAGATAACGAAGCCCATGCAACGGGCTTTGCTGATGTGCCCCAATAATCGTTGAGGCCATTGAAGAGGCGGGCGTCGACAGGCTCCCACTTATTGGGGGACGTGATGCTCATTGTAGTCCTAGAGCATCCCTTGCTAGTGGTGGTGGATGCTCACAGCATCCTGCATTATCGTTGGTCTCCCCAAAATGCCCTCTTATGCGGTCGCAAACACCGCTAAGAGTAACACCTCAGGAGCTACAGAAGAAGCCAGGCCACTTAGAGGGAGTGGGTACTAGTTTGCAGTGGTGTGAGAGGGCCAAAGTGAGCATGTCTTCATGGAAACGGCCACATGGTGGAGGTGAGAATTTGAGGACAAAGAGCCACTGCAAGCTGACAGTAGAGGCAGAGGAAGAGCCCCTTCCATCGGACAAGAGCGTAGTCGCTCTCCTAGGCAGCATGGTGCCAATGTATCAAACTGAGTGCTAGGTGAGCGCTCATTGCCCGTGTGTGCTAAGTGTTAGACTTCGACAGGTAGTAGTACAGGATTCTGTGACTGACGAGGTACACGAATCGTGCACCACACTTGTACCATAGTCCAGGATGATGGTACAAGAACAGTGAGCTCGTGTCAAAATGCATTGGCATTGAACAGTCTGGGAATTGGTGGATGGAGGAGAGAGAATCAACCGGACACGCGGATAGGAAGGGCATGCACTTCCTGATGTATCTCTCTTCCCTGACTAAAGCAGTCTGTGGTCAATGGACATCGCCCACTATGTTCGGATAGAGTGATGGCCATGCACGCCTGTATCTGCCACCAGAACAGTTTAGGTGATGCTGGCTTGCTCGCGTGGACACCTCAGCATCAAAAAACGGTGCCACAGGTGCATGAGGATACTGTACAGCCTCTCCATGTCTGCTGAAGCAGCCATGTCAGAGCACATTGACATGGGCTACTGCCATGTCACCTAATAAACACTGTGATTGGTGTTTGTATACACCACCCTATCATTAACAGTGTAAAACATTACAGAATTTCAGGGTTTCAAATGCAAATCATTCAAATCCCATTGACTGGCTTAATCATCTAATCGAGGGTGTGAACATGGCCCCCTAGGAAGTTTTCCCTTGAAGTTGAGGATGTGTTAGTCGTCCATGTGATNCTCCGCGTCACTCTAAGGAAAATCATCATCATCGACCCATTTTGACCTTGTCCCCTCATTCTGGGTCCAAAATAAGGAGGGGTATTACCTAAAACTCATGAGTTTGCATGAGTTTTTCATGTTTGAAACTCAAAGTTTGTGCTAAACAAACTCGGGTTTTGCTTCTGACACAATGGCATAAACTTTTTGTGTGCGGGACATGTCCAACTAATTCACACACATCACCCTCTTACTTGCTTGCTCAATTCCTCGTCCTCGCTTGCTCTTGCTTACAAGGAGGGCCTGCAAGGACAAGGGAATGAGGCCACAGGTCTTATCCTCAAGGTATCTGTGGCCTCTCAACTGTCGATTGAGCCACCACCTTGATCGGCGTCTAGTGACTCATCGGCGGGTGGCTGCCCAGTCACCTGATTGGCTGCCGGCCACTAGCCAGCCCTCTGAATAGCACAGGGTGGTTGCAAACCACCCCCTTGCTATTGCAAGGTGGGAGGGCCAAATTGGTCTTCTTGCTACATTCCTTCCCACTTGTTACGAACCGTTCGGGTTCATGACCAACACGTAGGAGTGCCAGATAGTGAATTGTCAACCTTGTGAAACAAACTTATTCATGTCAATCACCAGCTAATCATCAACACGTGCATGGTACTTGGATCTAAGCTATAGCTAGTTGGTCAGCACGGTTAGCGGCCTCCCCTCTTCAGGATGGAGTGTTTGTTGTTGGGCATACACAACCTCTTATGAACGTTGTCCATGAATGTTGCCCAACAAAAATGTTGTTCACTATTGTCGCGATCAGGTGGTGTCCATGTCACGCATCAATCTATGCAAGTTGCTAGCTTGCTCCAATACTCTTTGGCCATCCCCGTGGGCAAGCAAGATTTGGACTCCCTTGAGCTATGTTCAAGTCAACAGCAGCCCAATAAACGGGGTACTCCGAACACCATGTGACCAAGGTATACATTCTTGGTGCTAGAGTAAGTGAAGGACCTCATCTTGGCCATCGACAGCAAGGACTATCGGTGGTGGCTGAATGGTTCCTCCTGTTTTGTATGGAGCCAACACGTTCACATGAAAGATTCCATGTATCTTCATCATCAGGAAAAGCATCGATCAGTATGCCATTGGCCTGATGCGTGCAACGATAGAAAACGGGCCAATCCACTTCTATAGAATTTTTCGCGCTCTTGGCAACTTCAACCAAAGGTTCTTAGTGCTAAGCAGGACCTTGTTGCCGATTTCAAATGAGATTTCACGATGCCTCTTTTCTTCCTAAGCCTTTTGTCGTTAACAAGCTACTTGAAGGTGACCCTTCGTCTCTTGTAACAAGGATTCTATACAGTGAGCAATGGCTTGAGCATAATGAAAACATCCTTCTATACTCCCACTTTTCATCAGTGAAGAGGGTACCAATGAATGCCGACCACTATTCAACACAAAGGGTGAGGAATGAGTGGACTTGTTTACCGAGTTGTTAATTTTAAACTCTACCGTTGTTGAAATCTTATCCCAGTCATTCATGATAGGGTCCATGTACATGCGAAGCATCTACTCTGGAGTATGATCCATGCACTCTACTTATCAGTCGGTTTGAGGGTGAAGTGATTTTGATGTTTGATACTCAATGCCAAAGGAATTGTATATTGGTTTTCTTAACGTACTAGCAAATGTTCTATCTCAGTCTGAGATAATGTACAACGGCAAGACATGGTACTTCACAATACCCTTGAAGAAAACATTAGTGATCTCCTTTGCAGTCTCGTAAGTCATTGTAGGAATGAAAAATGTCATCTTCGTGAGAAGATCCACAACCACTAGTATTGCATTGTGGTCATGATCCATGTCCAGCGTGTCCTAAAGACTAATGATAAAGTCTGTGTTGATGCACATCCATGGAGTCCCAGAGATAAGAAGCTATTGGAGGATTCCACAAGGTTGTTTGTAACTACCCTTGTTCTAAAGACATGGATCGCATGTCATGCAATACTTATGGACATTGACACCCCATCCTAGCCACCGATTGTGGTCCAAGAGTCATCGTCTGTTCTTTTGAGGTCCCACTTAACTTGCCACTAGCGGGTCGTGGAATTGAGTGATAATCTTCACTCGAAGGTCTCACGAATTCGACACAATAACTTGTTCTTTGTGCCAGTAGATTTTTGCGACCTCCACCAAACTGTTCTTGTCCAGATTCCGAAGGTAAAAAAACCAAGAAATCGCACTATATCCCATCTGGATCATCTTTACAAGATTTGATAATAGATAATCTTTCAAGGTGGTTGCCACACAGGTCTAGGGGAGGTCTGGTGTTTGTAAAACATATATTGGAATGCCCGCCCTCGGTGTTGCTATAACTTCTTCATGATATCAGCTAACATAGTCGGCAATCTTGATGTGTCCTGGTCGATATCCCCACGTGAACAAGAATTGCCTCTGATATTCACTCCAACCCACCTGACGTCTTGACATGTTTAGCTGAGTTTGTAAAAACACCCATGAATTGTGGTCAGTCACGATCCTCCGACCCCTCTCTGTGCCCTCAAAGTAGCAAGAGCACATCATGAAAGCATGTTTCATGGCAAGGAGCCCTTGATCCCAAGTCGTGTACCGCATCTCCGCGAGGATGAGCTTCTAGCTCGCACACTCAACTAGGTGATCATTCTCCACGAGGACTGCTCCGAGTCATGTGATCGACGCATCACATTACACATTTCATGTTGCGATGGATCTGGAAGAGCTAAGACGGACGCTATGGACAAAAGCTCTTTAAACTTGAGGAAAGAGCTTGCGTTGTTAGATATTTATTCCCAACAAAGAGCTTGCGTGAGCCTTGTTAGCAATTCTACCAAGGTCATGGAAAGACATAATCTGCCAAATGTCCTTTGGGCACGGCAAATGCACCATGGCTTGGACCTTTTGTGGGCCAACATGGATGCCTTCCTGGGCAAACATGTGTCTAATGTATGAGAGTTTATCTTGTGTAAACTTGTATTTGATGAATTTTGCATAAAACTTCTATTCTTTTTGCTATTCTGTTGATTTGAAAAGAAGAAAAAAAAACAGGATGTCGTTGAGGTAAACCAAGACAGAGTGACTAAGTTGATTGGAAAACGTTCAGTTCATTTCTCCCTGGAAGGTGTCTGAGGTGTTCGTTAGCTCAAAGCACAAAATCTGGAACTGATCATGTTCCATGTGCTTTCAATCTTTTGTTTTAGTACATCATATTCTGTGATGTGGATTTGGTGGTATCCTTGAGATTAATCCCAGAAAAAAAAAAGAGTTTATCCCTTGCATTTGGTCCAAAATGTCCTCAATCTGCAGTAAGTGAACTCTATTTTTCACCGTCGGCTTGTTCAGCTCGTGGTAGTCCACACACATGCGTAAACCACCATCCCTATTGTTCACGAAAAGGGTTAGCGCAGCGTACGACAANAAAAAAAAACAGGATGTCGTTGAGGTAAACCAAGACAGAGTGACTAAGTTGATTGGAAAACGTTCAGTTCATTTCTCCCTGGAAGGTGTCTGAGGTGTTCGTTAGCTCAAAGCACAAAATCTGGAACTGATCATGTTCCATGTGCTTTCAATCTTTTGTTTTAGTACATCATATTCTGTGATGTGGATTTGGTGGTATCCTTGAGATTAATCCAAGAAAAAAAAAGAATTTATCCCTTGCATTTGGTCCAAAATGTCCTCAATCTGCAGTAAGTGAACTCTATTTTTCACCGTCGGCTTGTTCAGCTCGTGATAGTCCACACACATGCGTAAACCACCATCCCTATTGTTCACGAAAAGGGTTAGCGCAGCGTACGACAAGCTACTTGGCTCAATCTACCCTTTCACAAGGTATTCTTTGTTTTTTTTNTAAAACTTCTATTCTTTTTGCTATTCTGTTGATTTGAAAAGAAGAAAAAAAAACAGGATGTCGTTGAGGTAAACCAAGACAGAGTGACTAAGTTGATTGGAAAACGTTCAGTTCATTTCTCCCTGGAAGGTGTCTGAGGTGTTCGTTAGCTCAAAGCACAAAATCTGGAACTGATCATGTTCCATGTGCTTTCAATCTTTTGTTTTAGTACATCATATTCTGTGATGTGGATTTGGTGGTATCCTTGAGATTAATCCAAGAAAAAAAAAAGAATTTATCCCTTGCATTTGGTCCAAAATGTCCTCAATCTGCAGTAAGTGAACTCTATTTTTCACCGTCGGCTTGTTCAGCTCGTGGTAGTCCACACACATGCGTAAACCACCATCCCTATTGTTCACGAAAAGGGTTAGCGCAGCGTACGACAAGCTACTTGGCTCAATCTACCCTTTCACAAGGTATTCTTTGTTTTTTTTCATTTGGCATCTCGACTTTCCATCAGAATAAGGCAACACATGAGTGTGAACAGAGGAGTTGTAGAACCATGTGGCCCATATGTTGTCCAGTCTGGTTCTTTGAATATCACCAAATGTTTCATCTCTTTTGGCGCGTCATCCTTCACATCATCATGCACTTTCTATAGCTAAGCCAAAAATTATTGATAACCCTATCTAGTATGCCTCTGGACTATGTTGTAGACACAATGGCATGGAATTTTAGTGTGGTCGGTGATAGTTACCTATGTAGAATCAACGTAAAGTGACCCTGGCCCTTTTGGTGGATCAGGTCTTTGATTGAAAGCACATGAGAGCCTTGTTCTTGCGGTGCCATGGATTGCCTAGCACCACATCAAATAGATAAAGAAGATTAAGTATCTTCATTGTGATGCTTTGTGAGTACCCTTAAGTGTATTTTTTTGCTTCGCAGGTATCAATCATGGATATCGTATGGTTTTCACCAATAACAAGTGTGCCATCCAATGGATCGTAGCGTAGGTCCATCTATTGGGTACAGCTAAGACTTACAAATGAGTCATCACGTTGAGAGTTATCCAACATGTTCACGGGAGATCCAGCTAGGTGTCCCTTGAACTTCATCGTCATATTGCCTCCGCTCTTTCAAATGCAATGACTCAATGAAGGCAATCCAAGTTGGTGGTAAAAGCATTATTGGTACCATGGGTGTCTTAACTCCCATAACTCACTCACTTGGGTCCACATATTGTGACCATGATTGAATTCGGCTAGCACCTTCTCCTTTTTAACTTTGACTGGATCAGACTTGTCGACCAAATGTACCACAAAAATGATTGAGCTCATGATTGAGCTAATCGGATCATGAGCATTGATTTAGTCACAATTTCAAATAACTCATGCACGGTAGTTCGTGTCACAACCACTAGGTATGTTTGATCATGCATCTCATCCAGAGACATAAGATTTAGTGGATAATGACAACCAGAAAGTACAAAGTGCAGTTTAAATGGATATGAGAAAACATGAACCCACACCTGTAATGTGATGCTTCAAGAATTAGAGAAGTGCTACAAGAGACGGCTTCTACATGGAGAGGTGATCATCTCCCACATCAACAAATCTATCAACTTGTGCACAAGGCAGTGTGTAGTTAGATGAAACCCAGTTGGTTCCCTTTCCTGAATGTGACAGTCCATCCTTTTCTCTATGTGGTCTCCACTAACGTCACTGAGGGATAGGGGAAACCCGCACCACGAACTTGTCTGATTCCATGGCCAGGCCCATTAACGAGGTTGCATTCCTGTCCACAATCCTATCTGTAGCCTCTTGCTGCACCATCATCACGAGGTGATGTGGCTGGAGCCAACGCCATATCCTCTTTTCCTTCACTAGTAGCCGTAAGGGCACTGGGCCCTAAAGTGGCCAGGTTCAGTACAATTGTGGCAGAGTCCGTCACTAAACGTTTTACTATGACGCTCACACGCCGCTTGCATCTTGTCATTATCTTGGACACGCTTGTTGTTGGGGGCCTTGTTCCTGCCATTCTTCTTTACCTGTGATTTTTGGGTAGCTTTTCCTTAACCCCATCCCGCTGCTCGGCTTTTCCTCTAGTCCTCACTGTTTCCATGTGCATGTCATGGCCTTGGTGTGCATGCATTTTTGGCCGTACATCCAAGAAGTACTTCGGGTTTGGCAAATACGCTTTGCTCATATAGTCACGCAACGCTCTCCAGCTTATCCAAGCCTAGCCTGTTGCCATCGTGGTGGTCTTGTCTTTAAGATTATCCTAGGAAAAACCACTATGCAGGTACTCTCGTAGCAAGCACTCAGGGTACTTGAAGGCCTTGGTCCCATTTCCCTTGATGAAGCATTTGGCTTCCTCCACCGGTGTCGTTGAACTCATTCAAGTAGACCTCAAGTGAGCTACCCAACTGCTTGAAGTGGCATTAGCACCTTTGACAGGCTCCATCCACACTTGGATCACGCTCTACAATGCCTTTTTCAGGATGTTCCATCGGTGAATTGTCTCATACGTAGCCAAACGTTACAACTGCATATCACATATGAGGTTCGTGATGCTTTACCCAACATGGACTAGTAGGTTAACGAACATGAACCTCGTCTCTGATGTCGTTAGAGCCTCAATGACAGCCTCGAGGGTCTCATGCTATCTGTGTATCCTTACATACCAAAGGAGGATACAGTCCGCATACATGTATTTGAGGAGTCATATCTTTTGGAGGAAGTTATCATCCACGACGACACTCAAGTGGATGTGGATCTATCCCATCGTAGAGACATCGTAGGAAGGGGGCTCTAACCCGACTCCTCTGGGTGGTATTGTACCTCCATCTTTGGTGCTGATCTTAAGTCGTCTCGTCACCTCGGCAACCAACTCAGTAAGGTCTTGACGATTCGAGTGAACTGCCATCACTGTGGGACCGTCTGGCTCATGCTTGCAATAACTCCTTGGTGATGACTGTTTTTTGGTATCTTTCCTCATGTTGGCAGCCTTGATGTTGCCGGTAGCTTCTAGCTTCTTGTGGACGTCTTGTCCCTCTTGAGCGATGACTTCAAGTTTACCACACCACGATGGTAATGATCGTAATCCTTGTCACCTTTCCAATGGTGAAAACTGTGCTCTTCACCGGGCTCCACATTTGGATGATCCTCCTTGAGTGCATCCTCTATATTGTGGGAGTCATCCATGTACACATCAATGTACTCACCGAGCACTTTTTCGGCTTCCATATGCTTCTTGGTTTCACCAACTTAAACACGAATTGCCTTCGGCGACACAGTTGTTGTTGCTTCAGCCACTGTCACCACCTTCCTATTGTACGTCTTGGATGGTCCGGCAGTTGCCATGCCATCAAGACATGCAGCTAGCACATATTCCTTATGTGAGCATCACTCACAACCTCAAAGAGCTATTTTTCCATTTGTAGAATCCTCACTTTCATTACGGGGAGGTCATCACAGATGTCACAACCACGCGGTAAAAAAAAAAACGTTCCTAGACTGCTATGGTTGGCACAACCACATGATAGAAAACATTGTTAAGCAACACAACCACNTATTGTACGTCTTGGATGGTCCGGCAGTTGCCATGCCATCAAGACATGCAGCTAGCACATATTCCTTATGTGAGCATCACTCACAACCTCAAAGAGCTATTTTTCCATTTGTAGAATCCTCACTTTCATGACGGGGAGGTCATCACAGATGTCACAACCACGCGGTAAAAAAAAAACGTTCCTAGACTGCTATGGTTGGCACAACCACATGATAGAAAACATTGTTAAGCAACACAACCACGGTTTGCAAAAGCATGTGGGTTCAAGCCAAGGGATGCCTAGACAAAATCAAAATTCAAGGGGACATAGGTTGGTGAACACCACTCCAAGGACAAGGAAGAGGAAGGACAGCACTAGTCAAGGGTTTATACACTCACACACTCCTCCCTCATTCCTCTTGTCCTCTCTTTTGTCTTCGGGTCTTCCTTGGCCACTTCTTGTACTCTCTTGATGTGTACACCTCCTTAGAGACGCCACCCTATGCCCCACGGCGATGGGGAAGGCTTCAAGAATTCCCAAGATGTTGCTTTCCTTTTTTTCTTTTGCTGTGAGGCTGTTGAAGTTCTTGCTGTCAGAGAGGAGTACTGTCTAACTCTTNAGCACTAGTCAAGGGTTTATACACTCACACACTCCTCCCTCATTCCTCTTGTCCTCTCTTTTGTCTTCGGGTCTTCCTTGGCCACTTCTTGTACTCTCTTGATGTGTACACCTCCTTAGAGACGCCACCCTATGCCCCACGGCGATGGGGAAGGCTTCAAGAATTCCCAAGATGTTGCTTTCCTTCTTTTTCTTTTGCTTTGAGGCTGTTGAAGTTCTTGCTGTTAGAGAGGAGTACTGTCTAACTCTTTGGTTGATTGAGGGAGGATGGGACATTAAAAACAGAAGGGAAATTGGTGGTTTGGGAGTGAACACTCTCCATTTTGCCCTACAAAAACATACCTAGCTCCCTAAGGAGGAGGAGAAGGCAAGAAAACCTCAAAAAACAAAATGGAACTCCCTAAAAGCTTTTCAACATACTTGTTGGCCCTTGATATGGTTGATTTTTAAGGACGTAACCTCTCTATTCTATTTCTATTGCTGTTGCAGCTGCTTGTGGCACTTCATTCATGATGTAGCCGTTGGAACTCTCACACACTTGGTTGTAAGGGTCATCCTCCTTTGAAAATCACTATAACATGTCGTGCCTATAGCTCCTACACGTTGGACGTCGTCTGAGTTCGCAGAACGGCATCGAGAGCTTGTTGGAGGAGTTTTCTTCTCTACTTTACTCTAGGGGAAGTTTTCATTAAGGACCCACATGGAGAGACTCCAATGTTTTGAGTCTCCAAAGACCCATTTCCAATCTTACCTCGCCTTCTAGTCTATATCTCAAATGAGGAGTATAACCTGGATCTCGTGAGTTTGCATGAGTTTCTTGTGTTTGAAACTCGGTGTTCATACCAAACAAACTCAAGTTTCATTATTTTGTGCAACAATGTGAAATCACCACGTGCGAGATATGTGTAATGACTTTGCATCGACTTCTCCCGTGTGCATCACCTTCTAGCTCGCTCGTTTGATTCCTTATCTTCGCTCACTCTCATTGGCAAGGAGGACGAGCAAGGACAAGGACACAAAACCACGGACCTTGTCCTTGAGGCCCTTGTGGCGTCTCAGCCGTTAATCGAGCCACCAGCTTTATCAGCAGATGGTGGCTTGACCGGGGGTGGCCGGCCGGTCACCTGACCAGCCACCGGCTAGCTAGCCGGCCGGTGGCCAGCGGGTGGATGGCCACCGGCCAGCCCTTGCAATAGCAAGGGGTGGTTGCAAACACCCCTTGCCATTGCGAGAGCTGGCCGGTGATCACCTCTCGCTATCGTTAGGTGGGAGGGCCGGCCCTCTCGCTACAACATGCCTCAACACCAAATTGTGCACACACTAGGCTCGTACTATTGGACAACCCGCCTTTGATGCTACCAATGGGCCTTCATCCTCCAGACTCTTGTAAGACTTCATCTTCCATATCCCTCCATATGAACATCGATCTGCAACCTCCATCCCAACCGTCTTCAGACTACCTTCCAGTGCTCATTGTGGTGTCTTCATCGTCATACGTTCCACTACAGTGACACTCTGAGTACCCACCTTGATTAGACCATCGTTGTCTGCTTCCTCTGACTCGTCATCTTCCAATGCATACGCACGTCAGCTAAGATAATCCATTTCAATACCTCCACCACTTTTGTGATCAAGGAGGTAATTACTATTTCACCTTGTCTCCACCGGAGCCCTTTGTGGCGCGTCGTCCGGACCCGATATCACGTATTTCGCTAACACCATCCCACAGATGACGAATTTTCTCCATTGCATAGTCGTTTGTGCTCAATCCATTGTTCCTTAGTTTCCGGCACTTCTTTCATTGATCAAGTTCACCCCCACCTCATTCGTGTCTTTATCGGTTTTTGGTCATTGACTCAAGGACCGCGTTACATGGTGCCTTGTGATGACCCGATTTTCATCCTTGGCTCAAGCAATTTTTTTCTTTTGTGCATACTCTTTTTGGTCAACAAGTGTCTATTCAAGTAAACAGAGTCGTCATGTTCCACAGTCTCAGTGTTGTGTTGTACTTTTTTGGTATCCCAGTGAACTTTGCTTTCGACAATGACTTGTGCCATAATTAATTCGACACCTTTTTTGGGATTTTGTACTTGTTCTGGGGGTATCTTTTGAATTGACAAAAAATGAGGGGTTGATCATTAAACTTGACGCGCAAGCTTGTTCAATGCTTTTTTTTTTACGAGAGCATTGACCATTCGAATTTTCGAGTGCAGAAATCAGACTTCCAAACGGACGTGACTTGCGCGTCTGATGTGTCACACAGCAACCAGTTCCATTGTACGT
>SZWC01009345.1:51142-69797 GCA_023375785.1 Penium margaritaceum | reverse complement strand
CCCTACAATATGACAACGTAGCAATGATGTATGTTGTTACGTTGTCAATGTAGAGCTCCTACAATAGGGAAGGAGGGAAACATAGGTGTGTGTGTGTGTGTGTGTGTGTGTGTGTTGACCGTTTGGACCATTGTGATAAGATCTCACCGGCTACGGTCCACATTG
The DNA here is from genome assembly GCA_023375785.1 of Penium margaritaceum. NCBI lineage: Eukaryota > Viridiplantae > Streptophyta > Zygnematophyceae > Desmidiales > Peniaceae > Penium > Penium margaritaceum. Next base: position 69,632 of record SZWC01009345.1, on the reverse strand, counting down.
ATGGGGCCTTAACTTGCACTATGGGCAGTTTTCCTACAGTTTGCAGAAACATGTCTTTGTACCCACACAAGTCATAACCGGAACACACACTCAGCCATTTTCTCCAACAATATGATTTTGCACCTGCATTCTGTTCAGTCCCTGTAGGTTGCCCCAGTCTGGAGTCCACATTCAACAGCAGAAGATGTGGCATGCATCCAACTTCATTTGGTGGCACTGCTGGAGAAATTTAAGAGGCACTGCTGGATTCCTTGGCCGACATGAATGCACTGGCCAAAATCAAGGGGAAGAAGCCAGCCAAAGTTGCTTTCCAACATTTGTAGGCTGCAATGGCCAACCTCTCAAGGCGCTGGACAAAGGACCTGAGCTGCCCCCTCTAAGTAGCAGCAGGTTGTGTGCATCCTGTCCACTTCGAGAATGGCATTAACAATGATGTGAGTATGGTGCAGGGGTGGGCGTATGTGGTGGATGTGCTGGTGCTGTCAGCTAATCACGATAATCTGAAGAAGGAGCTGGCGGTGTTTCATCTTGGACGAGTGACTCTGGAGGGAGAAACGACGAGGAATAAATATGTGGCCATGGGCCACATCTTGAGGCTGTACTACTGCTGGGAAAATGCACGAGCTTCACCACCAACTTGTGGGACAAAGCTTCATTGCAGTTACAGTGCTCTGGTTTTGTACAGGTGTGAGATGTGAACATGTGGAGCAAGAGAAGAGGGCATTACATGTGTGATGGGCCACCAACTGGACCACAAACACTAACACTAGCATGCAAGGAAAGTGCGAGGGTTTGGCTAGGGGAGACACACAGAGTCTCATAAGCTTCCATACCTTCAACACACAAAGAGGAATAAAAATGAACAAGCTCACATCATAAATAGTTGTCATCGAGCATGACTAAATGAAGATGCCAAGAAGCTTTCTAGCTCTGCTTTCCCTGATGTATTCATGTCCGCTGATGCCCTAGAATGTAACGCAAGTGCGAGAATAGAAACGGTTTTACGAGGGGAGGCAAACAATCTACCACCTCAACCTAGAGATGGACAGTCTTGAGCCAAATGCTATGACTGGCTTCAACACAAGCCCCACATTGATCGGCGGAAAAAATGCAAAAAACTGAGTTTTGGCCGAAGGCGAGTCCACCAAGAAAACCCTACAGGCTGCAAAAGAAAATGCAAAACGTCCCAAATAGTGCCCAGGAGACAATGACATCTCTATTGTAACTGTTGGTGGGTGGACCACCACACGTCGACAAACAATCGCCAGCTCACTCAGCATCAGGGGATGGCTAAGATCACAACACTCTCTTGCGGCCAGATAGCGAAATACTCTCCCTCCGATGAGATACGCAGAATGCAGTGCTGCTTGTGAGTGTGCCAGGACAGAGCAGTGCCACCCCGCAGGAACACGTAGCTTGTTAGACAGTGCCAATTAGGGCTCCAAGAGTTTCTGCAATCCAAGTAGCTGTCGACTACCACCGAGTACTGACAACAGAAGAAAAGTCTGAGGTACGTCGTGGAAATCACATACCGTACCATTTGCACAACTGCGTGAAGGGCTCTTGTCGGAGGGCTCTGGGAGAAGTATGCAAGGGGGTTGATAGCAAAGGCAGTATTAGGCCAAGTGGTTGTGGCCAAATACATTAGAGAGCCAGTGAAGTGCAAGTACGGGGTCACATCCACTGTCTCTCCTATTTGTGCTGGATCATCCATTTCTAGGGAATTCTTCCAGTCTGGTGTGATGGGTGTGGTGACTGTGGGAATTCCACAAAGGAGGTAGACAAATAGCTCCTCCACAATGTGGGGATAGCGTACCTGGTAAAACAAGAGTATTCTACATAGGCAATGACACATAACCTCCATCTTCAGGAACACATGTGCAGGATCAAGGGCTTTCATCATGACGATAGCTTGAAGAGATACCTCTGCCTCCTTCACGACCTCCATCAAAGGAGATGCGATAATGAGGTCATCAATATAGAAGAGGATGGCCATGAGATATCCGAACTGTATGGTGGAGAAAGAGAGAATGATCTGTGTCACTCTGCACATACTTGGCATGGGCCAATGTGTCAGTGATTCCTTAGTTCTACCATCGCGGTTGCTTGTGACTGTACAAGGCCTTGTGCACGTGCTAGACCTTGTCACCGAACTCAAAGCCAGCTCTCCTCCTCAAATGTGCCATGATGGAAAACATTGTTCACTTCCATGTGGTGCAGCGCTTAAATATGGTGAGCAACGACCCTAAGTAGAGCCCGAGATGTGGTCATTTGGCCAACGGGTGCAAAGGTGTTGGTGAAATCAACACCCTCAACCTGTGAAAATTCCTTTGTCTTCAAGTGAGTATTCTAGTGATCCAATGAGCCTTTAGGATTCATCTTCTTGCAGAATACCTAATTGGACTGTACAACTTCCTACCTAGGCGGAAGGCCGACAAGCTCGTAGACACCATTCTCGCGGATGGCTCTGAGTTCATCCTCACGGGCAGCACTTTACAGCTCTTTATCACGAGGCAAAAGTGCCTCCTTCAATGTGCCTGGATCAGGTGTTGTTGAGGGAGAGCTTTTTGTGGCTAAGAAAAATGCCTTAGGTCTGATTCTGATCATAATAAGGTCAGCCGCGAGATTGCAAGCGACCAAAAACTCACAATAGACCAACTCTTGGCCAAATAATGTGGGACCCGCCGGTTGAGGCATTCATAAATCTATCATGCTGATATCATATGCATATCATGATGTATCCATTGTACTTAATGTGAAAAAATCGTGCAAATGTGACTCAAGAACCGGGCCAATTTGTGCAGGGATGAGAAAGATACGACTGCGGAAAGGTGGGAGGTGTACCCCCGGAAAACAAGAGATGCACCGGTTCAACCCCAAGCACGACGGAACAAATTTTCGCCCATTGCAGCCAAAGTATTCCTGGATGGATGCTTATCCAATGAGAAAACGTTCATTGGATGCCATGGGTGCTTTGGGATGGTGGCTGGAGGCGTACTTGCAAGCAAGGGTGCCTGTGGGGAGATGTCTAGAAAGGCACACATGTGATCACGTGCTGAGAAATTGGTTCCTTAGTAATCCTCAGTTTACCATACACAAGTGAGGAAATCCTATAAACATGAAAGATGGAGGTGAGCACGATGGCCAAACCACAACTCGTACAGTGTGACAAGGTCCAGCATGGGACCGTTCAAAGTGGTGTACAAGACCCACATCATGGAAGATAAATCTGTTGTATTTCTACCCCTTAGCATCCCCGAGGCGGCACTGAGAGGCGTCGACAAGTTGCTGGAGAAGGAAAATCCTCGTATTCTACTTTACCTGCTAGGAGAGTGATCCAAATCCAAATTAGAATTCCTGAAATTTGAAAAGTTGTTAAATTTGGTGGATTTTTTTTAATACCACAATCAGGCAAGTAGCAAAGGAGATATGGGCTTCCAATGTTGGGGTGTGCGTAGCGGCTTGAGGAGTTGGCTGTGATTCGACTGCTGGTGAAAAATCCACCTGAACGAGAAACAGATGTACATCTGGTGATTCAACCCCGGAAGACTGCCGAGGAATCTGGTGGAAATGATTCACCAGAGCCAGTGCAATTTGTTATCACCGGGCCAAAATCCTGGCTCTGAGTCTGAAACTTTGCATTACAATTTGTTACTCGGGGACAGTCAAAATTCGGACTGCACATTTGTGGACAGGTTTCCAACTACATGAATCCCCATCACCAAACTTGATGATTGACTCATCAAAACGCACCCCAAAAGTACAAGGGTACGTCACTATGTTTAGGGACATCTACGCCTCCCAAAAGGCGGTTTTATGGGTCCTTAATGTGTAAGGGTGCCTCGACGGGCGGATGTCATGCGTGTTGCCAACTGAGCGGCTGGATTCCTGTGCCGTGCTTCAGCTGACGTAGTGGGAGCTATCCTTAACCAAATCGCAAGTGGTTTGGTACGTTGGGAAGCTTGTGACTAGCCCTGTAACTCGCCAAGCTATGTCCATGTCCAAAAACTAATGCAAAATTGTGTTATTCCCTTCACAAAAATGACTGTGTTGCAACTCTGTCCAACTCCTACAAACAAAGCGTGAGGCAACTAGAAAGCTCACACTTAGAATCAGAACCCGGACAAAACAAAGTTGTGAACACAGTGAAGACCCGTCGGGATACATTGGAACTACCACCCGCACGGTCGCGGTTTTCTGACAAAACGGTTAAGAGCCCACAGCCCTGACCGGTCTGCACATCGCTCACGCCTTTTGTGGCGGATGGAATTTTCATCGCGGACAATGTTGCCGTCAAACTCTGAGGACCTGTAGTGGAAGACTGCACAAATGGTGCAGAAGGAGATGCAGCCAATCCATAAGTATGCAGGTGGCCGAGGCTCTGGGCCATGGAGGTGGCACTTCGTTCTCCACCTTGTGCCTAAGGTATTGTTGTAGGTCATGGAGGGAACAGAGGCCCTCGATGAAGAAACAGAAACAGACTCGCAAAAGGAGGCATTTCAAAAAAGAACACGGAGGCGCTCATATTGTTGGTGTCTGATATGGCTGAGTCGCTGTAGGGTTAGTTCCAGGGCTGCACGTCGCCAGCCGAAACCTGGAAAAAACTTGCACCATCCATCAAGCGATGATAATCCAGTTAATGCGGATCGATTCGCTTGCTTCACAGTGCAAGAATGTGGGATGGAAGATCAAAATGCAACTGCAAGCGATGGTCCTCCTCATGGTCCTTCTTGACAGTTGGAGCCCTCTCATCACCGTCTTGGGAGGGTGGACGGAGGACAAGCTCACCTGTGGCGTGGTTGCAGAGTACATATGCAACGAGGTGCATCGACGAAGCTCCAATGAGTCCTCTGCTTTCTCATCTTCCCTCTTCACTAAAACGCATGATGGAGGAAGCGGGGACAAAGGAGGTGGCGGACATGGCAGCAGCAAGGAGGGTGCCAAGAAGGGTGTGTGCTGCAATGCGGTAAGGACGGTCACTGGGCTCGTAAGTGCACCGAGGAGGCAAAGGCAAGAAGGAATTTTTTAACAACCCTAAAAATACTACCTCAAGAAGGCTAACCGGCGATGCCTTGACTCCGGAGTGGAGGACAACACCCAAGTCGAGAAGGTCGGGTTCATCAACTACACCAAGTCCAACAAGTCCTCGGTGGTTGCGAATGGCAAGGTCAAACCGACGGCTGGCCAATGCGATGTGGATGTGGAGGTCGTGGTTGGTGGGAAATGGGTATAGCATGTCATCAAGGACGTGCAACACGGACCACGCTTGGCTGACATTCTAAGTGTTCGTAGCTTGAAGGACAAGGAGTACAAGAGGATCTTCAGGAAAAAGGGGGTAGTCGTGCAGAAGGATGGTGGCACCAAGCTTGTGCTAAAGGCTAAGCACGAGGGAGGCCTCTACATCGTGGAGACCAAGGTGATCTCCGAGGCAAAAAATTTAGCAGACCTGCAAGAACGCACCATTAACCTGGCCAAATGAGGGGGAGCTGATCTAGAGCTCTAGTTAGGATGAATGGGGCATTCCTGAGCCGCAATTGGAGAGAGAGAGAGAGAGAGAGAGAGAGAGAGAGAGAGAGAGAGAGAGAGATGGTGGAGCGCAAGCTGGTATGCAACCTCGTTATCAACGGTGTGGAAGAGGTAACAGATGCATCAACACACAAAAAGTGTGGGCCTTCTAATGTGGGCAAGGGACGACACAAACCGTTCAACGAGAATATGAGTTATGCCTCGGATATACTAGAGGTTGTAGACAACACGAGTGTGGACCAGTCAAGATGACGTCAAAGAGTGGCACGCGGAACTTCGTTACCTTCAGAGATGAATACAGCAAAAAACCTATACGTGTACTTCATGTAGTTGAAAGGCAAGGTCCTGAACCGGCAAAGGAGCATGCCGCCACGGAGGAGAGGCAGACTGGCCAAAAGGTCACAGTGCTATGTAGCGACAACGACGGAGAGTACATGGATTGTAGCGGGTGGATGAAGCAACATGACATGAAATGGAAATAAACAACACCGTATTCACCTCAGTCTAATGGCATGGTAGACTAGGCAAACCACACGCTGCTGAACATGGTACGGACCATATCTGTGGATGCAGAACTGTCACGAAGCTTCTTGGCAGAAGCTGTGCGTACGGCGAGCTACACCATCAACCTTAACCTTACAACGGTTCTCAAGGGGAAGAGCAGATGGAAGATGTTGCACGAGGTTTTCAGTGGGTGCAAGCCAAGTGTGGCACACCTGAAAGTGTCTGGGTGCAATGCACATCGATGGTGCAGGCTGCATAGTGGCACGATAGTAAGGTGGGGCGGCGGACAAAGTCGTATGTCTCCCTTGGCTATGAAAACGTACGTAAGTCGTACTGGCTCTATGAAATGCACAAGGAGGATGTCATCCGCAGTGGAGACGTCGAGTTTGACAAGCAGTAGAGCTACATCAGTAGCAACGACGTGGCCATGGTGGGCTCTCCAAAGATAGGGGAAGTGGTTGCAGCTCCTTGACTAGCCAGTGCGAAGTGCAGCACCAATGGTGGCAGCCAACACAGAGGAATCTAATGAGGATCAAGCTCATGAGGAGATCCCCCCTTAGTGCCTCATCCTATGGAAGGATCAGGCGGATTAGGCACAACGGGTGCCAAGGTGCGCACTCCCGACGGAGTATGCATCGGACGTTGGTGGAAAATCCACTAGATGCGCTGCTTTTCCGGATGATGTTTTGCCGGAGCAAGGGAGATCCTTGAGGAGTCGTCCGGTTGATGAATCACCGGAGCGTGTAGAGTTGGAGGGAACACAACAGAGCGATGAGGCAACACCAATATTGCCGCGTCATAGCGAGAGGCAGCAAAAAGTGCAAAAACGCTTCAATGCAAGCACCGGTCAGTGGATCCGTATGACGCGGTACATGCTAGCTGCATCAGCGGAGTTGATAACCGTGTAAATTATCATTGAGGTGCTTGCGTAGACCGAAGGGGATCAATGGGATGCAGCCATCAAATCAAAGCTGGCGTCCATCAAGAAATATGACTCGTGGGAGCTAGTTCACAAGACAACAAAGCTAAGGTCATTGGCTCAAAGTGGTTCTTCAAGTCCAAGTTCACAAAGGAACATGTGGCTGACAAATACAAGGCGCAGCTAGTGACAAAGGGATATCCACACAGTAAGGGCGAGCACTACGATGAGACCTTCACTCCTGTCAGCAAGTTGACAAGAATCCGGGCAATCCTTGTGGTGGCAACAACAAAGGTCATTGAGCTCCACCAAATGGAGGTAAAGACTTAATGGCACCATAGACAAAAGATCTACATAGAGGTGCCGGAGGGGATGGAGGCACCAGAGGGCAAGGTAGCAAGTTGCAGAAGTCCTTCTACGGGCGAAAACAATTGCCTACATCCTGGTACTAATAGATGGACAGATTCATGGCACAACTTGACTTCAAGCGCAGTGTGTCGGATCACAGTGTGCGTACAATGCGATAAGCAACTCCATCAGATCGTTGCACTCTGCATGGATGACTTGATTTTGTGCTCAACACACCTGTCGAGCCTACAACAGCTGAAAGAACAGCTGAGCAACAGATTCCAGATGTCAAACATGGGAGAGCTGAAGTACTACCTTGAGGTGAGCATCTTGCGGAACCGGAGGACGCGCACGCTTGAGCAGGGGCATACCAAATACGTGGCCGAGGTACTGAAGCGGTACGGCATGGAGGAATGTAAAGCAATTTATAATCGGGTCTCCACTACCTATGAATTGAGTGCGACAATGGCACCAAAAAAAAAAGAAGTGTGAGATGGCAGCGGTGCCCAACCAATCGCCGGTAGGCAGCCTCATGTACACCATGGTGGTGACTCGACCAGACCTGGCCTACGCGGTGGGCCAAGTGAGCAAGTATGTGGCCGATCTAGGGCAATCATAGTGGAAGGCGATCAAGCGCATCCTCCGCTGCCTGTAGAAAACAGGACACGTGAGCCTGAGGTTTGACAGCAAAGGGCAGTCTGATCCTTCGTGTTTGGTTTGCTACACTGATGTAGACTACGCTCGTGACGTGAAAAGGCGGAAGTCCAAATCCAGCTACGTGTTCTTCCTCCCTGGTGCAGTGGTCTCATGGTGTAGCAGAAAGTAGTACTGTGTTGCCACCTCCACAGTGGAGTCGGAGTACATCGCGTTGGCCAAAGTGGTGAAGGATGTGGTGTGGCTCTGCAGGCTCTTGGGAGAGTTGGAAGTAGCACATCAAGAGCCAATGGGAATGCAGGAGGACAACAACGGCGCTATCTCGTTGACCAACAACCTGATGCTGTAGAGGAGGATCATCAAGCACATCATTGTACGTTACCATTACGCATGGGACATGGTGGAGAAGGGACAGGTGGTGCTGCAGCACTACAGCAAGCGCCACATGCTTGCGGATTGCTTCACCAAAGTGCAACCAGTGGATCGGCACATGATGACCGTGGCCAGATTTGGGATGACCAGCTGTGAAGAGCTGGAGGACGCAGCAGTAGATGAGTGAGAGCAAGCAGGAGCAGCGGGCATGGAAGATGCAAGGGGGATAATGTTGTATTTTTTTCCCTTAGCATGCCCGAGGTGGCGCCGGGAGGCATCGAAAAGCCGCTAGAGGGAGGAAATCCTTAAAATTTACTCTAGCTACCTGAGAGTGCTCCAACTCCAGATTGAATTGATGTGCGTAAAAGTTGACAAGTAGCTGGCTCCGTTGGAGGTTGTTTCACTGGCATTGGACAAGTAACGAGGGAGATATGGGGTTCTGAAGTTGGGGTTTGCACGGAGGCTTGTGGAGTCAGCCGCGATTCAACTACCAGTGAAAAGTCCACCGAAGCGAGTAGCAAATGTATGTCTGGTGATTTATCCCTGGAAGACTGCCGAGGCGTCCGGTTGATAAGATCCATCGGAACTAGTAGTGCAGGTTGTTATTGAGGGACTTAGCCAAAAATCCCGGCTCGGAGTCCAAAACTCAGTCATACAATTTGTTACTCGGGGACTTTGTCAAAATTCTGACTGCAGGTACGCGGACAGGTTCCAAACCCCATCAATCCCCATCAGCAAACTCGATGATTTACTCATCAAAACGCACCTGGAAAGCACAGGGGGCACCGCCAGTATGTTTATAGACAACTATGCCTCCAGAAAGGTAATTTGATGGGTCCTTGATGTCTGAGGGTGCCCCGGCAGGCGGACATCGTGTGTGCCGCCAACTGAGCGGTTGGATTGTGGTGCCGTGCTTTGGCTGATGTAGGGGGAGCTGTGGTTATCGAATCACACACAGTTTGGTGCGTTGGCAAGCTTGTGACTAGCCCTGCAACTCGTCAGTCATATCCATGTCCATTAACTAATGCAAAATTGCCTTACTCCCTTCGCAAAAGTGACGTCTTGCAACTCTGTGCTACAAGCACTAACATAGCGTGAGGCAACCAGAAAGCTCACGCTTCAATGCGGATTTCACACAAAGCAAAGCCGTGAACACAATGAAGACTCGTCGGGGCACGTTGGAACTGCCACTACATGGCCGCGGTTTTTTGAAGTAATCCTTAAAGGCAAAGTACTCAACCGTACTCAAAGTGAATGGCATCAACCGCATCCTACATGGTGGGGACTAACAATCACACAAATCCACATTGTCCTCTCAACTACTGAAAGCAGTGTGCTGCTAGCGGCTTGGTCAGGAAGTCTACCAACATCATGCTTGAAAGAAAGAACTTGTTTTGCACCTCCTACTTGGCCACAAGCTCAAGGATGAAGTGGTATGGTAGGTCGATGCGCTTGCTACGGACGTGAAGCTCTTCGTTCTAAATCAGAGAAATAATACTCGTGTTGTCCCAATAGGCGGTGGTTGCTACGGTCTGCTACTGTCCAAGACTTTCCAGCAGCGCACCTAACCACACTGCTTTCTTTTTTGCTTCAGCCAGGGCGGTGTAGTCTACTTTGGTGGTGGAAAAAGTGATACATCTTGCTTCTTTCTCCTCCAAATTTTTGAACCTCCCCCAAGCAGAAGCACAAACCCACTGGTTGACCTTCTGGTGTCCAGGTTACCACTCCAACCTGCATTGCTATAGTCAATAAGTTTGGGGCCATTGTTGCTGTTGAAGGTGAGGCAAAGGCTGTTGTTGCTCTCGAGGTAGTTCAGCACACGCTTAACTGCCTTCCAATATGGCATGCTCAAATCCACACAAAACATACTGAGCTCTCCAATTGCTTGGCTGATGTCAACGCTCTTGGCCACTGTTGTGTACATGAGGGTTCCAGAAATCGCTAGAAATAGGTTGCCCAACAAAAACTATTTCGCACTACAGTTCCATAAAGGATGTCCTCATAGGTTCTTATACAATTAATGCAACTCAATTCGGGGTCCGATTTAAGTGAGATATGGATTTCTGACATTTGGAGATCATGGGCCACGTTCAATTGACGATCAGAGTACACTCAGCACACAAGGCGGGCGGAATAAGTAACCAGGGTGGCAGAGAGCGTCTCTCAAGGAGAGAAGACAGCTGGAGGACCTCCAAGAGACTCCAGTAAAGGAGTTTTCCAAGATTATTGATCACACAGGTCGTGTGAAACACTATTCCCATGCATGAAAATGTGACTGTCGCTCATCCCGGTGGGCTAAAGGTGTGTTCTAGAGGGTTAACTTTGGCAGAGTGTGACTCTTTATTCCCTCAGCCAAATGAGCATACAAGGGCTTTTTTTGAAGCTATAACTACATGAGTCAAACTAGACATTTGCATGCTCTGCAATCCTGGATTCACTTGCGTTTTTTCTGTCATTGCAACCTGCAACTCTCTCTCACAAACAGTTGGTCCTGCCTAGGAGGCTCTTGGTGAGTCTGATTACCTCCCTGAAGGCTGTACCAGTTTCTATCACGTAGAGCAGGTGCATAAAAGGGAGAAAGCAGTTATGAAGGGGGTACAGCTCCAAATAGGAAGCGGAGCGGGGAACACCGTGTCAATGCGCCGGATAGCAACGGTCTAGAAAACGGGTCCCGACATGGGAGGCCGCCAACCGCTCTTGGTATTGCAACCAAGATAACATATCACCCTCGAACGAGGGATCCACACTTTAGGTTCGTTTGGTTTGCAACCTCACGAAGTCCGCATGTTGGTCTTTAGTGTCTACCTTTGGTTGAACACTCTGTGAGGAGTCTCAAAGGCAAGAACTGTAAATGGATGCATGCAAGGTACAGACTTTTATACTTGCAGAGCTTTGCTAAAGCTTCTGCTTGTAGTGGCTCCACTGGAGCCAACCTCATCCTACATTCCTACTTGGCGCGTCCTTAGACCGCCAAGTGTCATCCTCAAGGCAGGCTCTAGTAAGTTTCCTAGAAGCTTCCTGTCCCAATTTTGGCCACAAAGAAAATTGCGGCCGTCGCGGGGTTTGAACCCGCGACCTTTGGTTTGAGACTCCGGTGCCTAATCAACCAAGCCAAAAAAGGTATGGTTCCTATGATGAGCCACAGGGGACATACCCATTATGGGCAGTGCATTCCTGGCCCATCTCAGAACAGACCAAGGGGACATACTCCATAGAGCAGTGCATGCCTTGTCTGTATGTGTAGCTAGCCAGCTAGGCAGTGGACAAGGTGCACACTATTTCAACAAATCTCTCCCTTGCACCTCTGTCCATCTGTCCCTTGCTCGGCTCCATCAATGCCTTGGAGCTCACCCTTCCTCTGCCGCACTCCTCATGCCGAATCCATGAATGCCTGCATAATGCAAGTCGCTGTCCAGCGGCTTGGTCATGCAGTCAGCAAGCATGCTCTTTGTTCCGCAGTGCTGCAAGTCCACCACGTTCTTCATGACCAGGTCACGTGAGTAGTGGTAACGTATGTCGATGTGCTTCGTTCGCCGTGAGATGATCTCATCTTCAGCCATCGAGATGGTGCTCATGTTGTCCACGTGTACGATCGTGGCGTCTTTCTGTGGCACTGTCATTTCGCCAAGCAGGCTGCGGAGCCATTGAGTCTCCTTGCACACCTCAGACAAAGCAACGTACTCTGCCTCAGCCGTGGACACAGAAACACAATCCTGCTTCCTACTGGCCCATGAGATGGCAGCGCCATTCAAGATACACACGTATCCAGAGGTGGATTTCCTGTCGTCGAGATTTCCTCCCCAGTCAGCGTCGGTGTAGCATTTCAGACGAAGGGGGTCCGTTCCTTCTTGGCCTCCAAGGACAAGGCCCATGTGACGTGTGTTCTGCAGGTAGCGCAAGATGCGCTTGACTGCCTGCCAATGCTGTGGCCCAGGGTTGGCCACGAATCTGCTCACTTGTCCCACAGCATAGCAGATGTCCGGACGAGTCCCTACCATGGCGTACATGATGCTACCCACGGCGGACTGGTAGGGGATGTCTTGCATCTCCCTTTGTTCTGCTTCGTTGCTTGGCGACATGGAGGCCTTCAGCTTTGTGTCGGTCGTCATTGGGGTGCTGACAGGTTTGCAGTCTTCCATGTGGTAGTGCTTCAGCACCTCACCAATGTATTTGGTTTGGTTGAGTTCGATGGTGCCTGCTGCTCGGTTGCGGAGGATGGCAATCCCGAGGTAGTACTCGAGAGGACCCATGTCCTTCATCTTGAACCTTTTGCTGAGGTCAGACTTCAGCCCATCCAGCAGCTCGACCGAAGACGAGCAGATGATCAGATCATCCACGTACAGCGCAACCAGCATCAGCCCTCTCCCATCATCGCGCACGTACATGCTCGGGTCATTTTGGCAATGCGCGAAGGAGAGGCCGGTCATGAAACCGTCCATCTCTTTATACCACATCCTTGGGGCCTGTTTCAGCCCGTAGAGCATTCACCAACTTGCACACCTTGCCCTCGGGAGCTTCGACTCCTTCGGGCACCTCCATCAGCACTTCCTTGTCAAGCTTTCCATAAAGGAAAGCTGTCCTGACGTCCATCTGGTGTATCTCCAAGTTCTTTGCGGCAGCAATGCCAAGGAGAGAGCGGATGGAGGCAAAGGTCACGACGGGCGCGAACGTCTCGTCGTACTCGGCGCCCGGGCGTTGAGAGAACCCCTTAGCCACTACCCTTGCCTTGAACTTGTCGATGTTGCCGTCTTGCTTCTTCTTCACTCGGAGGACCCACTTGGATCCCACCACGTGGGCCTTGTCGGGTCTATCCACCAGCACCCACGTGCCGTTCTCGGCAATGGATGCGAGCTCGCTATCCACTGCCTCCTTCCACTTGGCCGCATCTGGGCCATTCATGGCCTCCGCCACTGTGGATGGCTCTCCCTGAGCCATGCACAACCAGCTAAGGCCGGTCCAATCATCCTCATACCGCAAAGGTGCTCTCTTTGGTCGCAAACTGCGCCGGGGTAGTGGTGCCGCTTCTTGCTTTGGTGCTGGTGCTTCCACAGGTGGTGGTTTGTCGTCGTCGTTGTCGTCAGAAGAGTCGTCAGACTCCAAGTCAGACTCGGAAGCCTCGGACGCCTCGGTATCCGCGTCCATGTCAGATGCTGCATCATCCTCCGCAGCCACTCTCCCATTCCCACCACCTGCTGGCAAGGCGAGCCAGTTGTCGGGTGCTTGGTCTCCGGACTCAAGCAACACTATCCGCTCTCCCGCTTTGGGAGTGAGGGTCGGGTCCAGCAGCTCTCCCTTTCCAAGGGTGCGTTCGTCGAACTCGACGTCGCGGCTCCTCACGAGCTTGCCTGCTGCCTGGTCCCAAAGCCGATAGGCTTTGTGTGACGTGTCATACCTAACCATGATGCACTTCTTGGAGCGTGCATCGAGCTTGCCTCCACCTTCTCCCGACTGGATCTTCACCCATGCAGTTGACCCGAACACCTTCAGATGAGATGCGTTGGGTTTCTTTCCCGACCATGCTTCTTGTGGGGTCTTCAGCTGCTTGTCCTTCTCCTTTCCACGCTTCCGCAAGGCGGTCGCTGGTGTGAGGTTCAAGAGGTAGCAAGCCGTTGTTGTTGCTTCAGCCCAAAAGCGAGGTGGGAGCTTGGCGTCGAAGAGCATGCTTCGCACCATGCCGAGTAGGGTCTGGTTCATCCTCTCGGCAACGCCGTTGCTTTGGGGGTTGTAAGGGGTGGTTTGCTCGTGGCGGATGCCATGATGCTTGAGCCAAGGCTTGCATTCCTCGTACTCACCCCCGTTGTCACTTCGGAGTGCCTTCACCTTCTTGGACGTTTGTCGCTCCACCATGGCGACGAACTCGAGGAGCTTCTCCTTGACCTCTCCCTTTGTTTTGAGGAAGTAGATCCACAACTTGCGGCTGTGGTCGTCAATGAAGGTCAGGAAGTACTTGCTTCCTCCGTTAGACGGTGTGCGGAAGGGTCCACACACGTCACTGTGTATCAGTTCCAAGACGTGCTCCGCTCGTTGACCTCCTCTCCCAAACGGCTTCTTCTTTGCCTTCGCTTGGAGGCATGGTTCACACAATGTACACCCTTCGCCATGCTTCATAGTGCACCCTTCCATTCCGCGGACAACCTCTTGCTCTTGCATCTTTTGCAGCGTGCTGTTGGCCACGTGGTCAAATCGCCGGTGCCACAGCTCAGCATCTATGTCCTTGGTTGATGTGGCGGCCGCAGCGGTCGCCAGTGGTGCATCCTTCGGCTCTGGTGCCACTGTCTTGGTGGCACATGTGAGTCCCTCATCCGACGCCTTGGTGACTTTGGTTTGAAGCACGTAGAGGCCGTCGACTCTTGGAACTTGAAGCATGAGGTCGTCTTTGGTGTACAAAATCTGGATGTCCTCGTTTTTTAGGGCCACCGCTTCCTTGTTGGTGAACACCACTGTCATGTTGTTGTCGGTGATTTGTGAGACGGACAGCAAGTTGGCTGCGAAGGAGGGCATGTACACCACCTTTTGAAGGTTGACTGCCTTCTCCGCACCATTCACGTTGAACGTGATCACCTTGTCCCCTTTGCCCATGGCTTGGACGACGCCACCGTTTGCACACTTTATGCGCATGACAGATTCGGCCATGGAGACAAATCCACCCTTCTCTTTTGATGAGTGGTGGTTGGTGCCTGAGTCAAGGGCGAATGCCCCGGGCCTAAGGATCGCTGCGCCCTTCATGGGCAGCCCCCTAGCCATCATGTTGGTGAGCTCCTTCTTCTCCTTTCCACCTTTGTTCCTGCCTTCTCTCTTGGGACTACGACAGTCCCTAGCCCAGTGCCCAGCCTTGCCACAGTTGTGACAGTTGCCGGGCTTCTTGGAACTCTTCTCGCCACCATTGTATTTCCCTCCACCGCCACTGCTTCCGCTGTTGCCTTGACTGGAGCGAGAGCTTGCACTTTGTCCACCGAAGCGAGAGGCATAGGCTGAGATGTTTGCCTCGGCGCCACTGCGTCGCATGGACTCGTTGCGGACGTGTTCGGCGACAGCCTCGTACGTCAGATCTGCCTCCTTCCAACCGCCAAATACGGTGATCAAGGACCCCCAGCTTTCCGGCAGCGCCATTAGAAGGATCATGGCACGCATGTTGGAGTCGAGATTCCATTCCATTTGCTGGACCTCTTGCAGCACGTTGTCGAACGACTGCAAAAATGCGGGTATCGATTCTCCTTCGCTCACCCTCATCGACATCAACCGTTGGAAGATGAAGAGTCGGTTTGCTAGGGCATTCGATTGATGCACGCGTGCGAGTTTTGCGTAGGCCTCGGCAGCCAACGTGCATCCTGTGATGTGGGAGTGTTGAGTCTCGTTGATGGACGTCACAAGAATGGCGAGAGCCATGTTGTTCTTCATCGTCCATGCTGCAAGGTCAGCCGCATGCGTCGTCACGGTCGCATCGGCTGGTGCTATCTCGGTCCCTTTTAGGATGTCAAGGTAGCCACGCACGTTCATGACAATCTCAAACTGCCATTTCCACAAGGGAAAACCTGTCCCCGTGAATTTGGACATACCCGCCTCAAGGCGGGCTGGAGTCGGATCCGCCATTTCTTGCGGTTGCTCGTCTTCTCTGCTTCNGTAGTGGCTCCACTGGAGCCAACCTCATCCTACATTCCTACTTGGCGCGTCCTTAGACCGCCAAGTGTCATCCTCAAGGCAGGCTCTAGTAAGTTTCCTAGAAGCTTCCTGTCCCAATTTTGGCCACAAAGAAAATTGCGGCCGTCGCGGGGTTTGAACCCGCGACCTTTGGTTTGAGACTCCGGTGCCTAATCAACCAAGCCAAAAAAGGTATGGTTCCTATGATGAGCCACAGGGGACATACCCATTATGGGCAGTGCATTCCTGGCCCATCTCAGAACAGACCAAGGGGACATACTCCATAGAGCAGTGCATGCCTTGTCTGTATGTGTAGCTAGCCAGCTAGGCAGTGGACAAGGTGCACACTATTTCAACACACCGTGAGTGGATGGACAAGATTCAGACCCTGCTGGAGGAGAAGGTGGCAATGTGCAAGTTGATGGAAGAAGACAAGAAAAACATGATCCGGGGATTGAAACTCCCCGACGACGAGGTCATTGGGAGGAATTTTTCACTCCAGAGCCAGAATGAAAACCTCCAGAATGCATGAAGGATTGGGGGAGAATGTAGGGGCTCTAATGGTGCAGAAGAAAATTCCGCAGAGAGAGCAGACTATGGTGCATCCTCTGGAGGACAGAGAGGGATGGCTGGAGGGACGGATCCGACCACGGTGAAAGGATGTGAGATGAAGGAGAGGGTGGAGAAGACAGACAAGAAAATGATAATGATGGAGCATTCAGCAGGGGGATGCACATCAAGGTTGGTTGGGGCAAGTGATGTTGGCGGGAGGGAATGGGGGGTGGAAACAAGAGCGGGAGATCTTGCATTAGCGAGCACAAAGCTCAAGGGGGTTGACAAGGGCTGGGTGAGGCAGATCCGTGACGGAGATCGGAAGACTGGTGTACGAAACACTTAGGCGTCTGAGGGGCCGGGGACCCGATAGGAGATTTAACAGCCGGACGTGGGCAAGACCGCTGGTGGGGTTGGCGTAGGACACACTGAAATGCCTGGTTGGCTGGCAACTGAAGGAGACGGAGTGAGACTGGAGGAGGCTGGTAGTCATACTTATACTAAGAGAGGTGGCGTCAAGAGAGCATAGTGCAGGCAGTTGGCATGAACCCACTTCAATGGGGCCTGCCATGGTGGTATCCATGGATGGAATGCACCTTTGTCACCAAGAGAAAATGATAGATCAGTGGCTACTAGCGCTACCGCCATAGGGGCTGGTGCATGACGCCAACATTGAAGTGGCTTGAGCAATAGATCCAGGAGCGTGTGATGGGAGCGATAGAGGCAACACATCACCCAGTTGGCCATACCAGGAGCGGGAACCAGAGCGACGACATCCGAGAGTGCCAGAATTGGTTTGCTGAGCAATGGGCACTAGGCTCAGACTCGGCAGATCTGGAGTAGGTTCAGGGGGTAGAGAGATGGCAGACGGAGCGGCAATGGATACACAAGTGACAAGCAACACGATGGGACTCATGTATGTTGATTGCAAGGCCAGTACGCTCGGTGTTAGCAAGTCCAGCAAGAGAGGGAGCAGAGCGAGGAGGGAGATTCTGCATTACAAGAAGATTGACTGAGGGAGGGGCAGAATGGGGGATGCACTACTGGAGGAGGATGCCTGCTAGATGCTAGGGATGGCTGGACGGGGCCATGGACAGGGATTTTCCTGTCCACAGGACTGAGAGCCAAACATCGAGGGGTAAGTGGTAGACATGGCGGCGGGGCGGTTTCCTTGCCAGCTGTCCCCTTTGACTCCACCGGAGAGGAAGAGGGCGGAGATTTCTGCCAAAGATGAGGTTTCTGGTTGGCCGAAAGGTGCTGATACAGGTCATGGGGACCGGACAGGGCTAGAGACAAGAGGGCTCCCGATGAATCGGGCTAGGCACGTGTGGTCAGGGGACCTTCAGGGTGTGGACTAGAGATTACGGAAAGGTTCACACGAAGTCTGCTAGGGGGGAGTGTATACGGCTGGCAGTGACAGCAGATGGGCTTGAGGGCCATGACAGGGCCAAACGACAAACGAAGGCAGTAGACGGTGACGGAAGAGGGATGCTCTCGGACTGGGCATATGTGGTAGAGGCCCAGCAGTGGTAGGAAAGTTAACGAGGGGAGGGGTGGGGAGGGATCCTCTCTCAGGAAGAGGGATAGTGGAAAATGTTGGGGCCACCGGTGGAACCCAGGGAATGTGTTAGCAGCAGTCGGGAGTGTTGGAATGATGCTCCTTACCATGGCAGGAGTGACTCCAAAAAGGAACACCAAAAAGACAAGCCTTAGTGGCTTAGTGGTTAATGGTGTCCACCTCTAGAGGCAGGGGCCTGGGTTCAAGTCCCACAAGATGAAATTCTTCCCTGCCTTAAGAGAGGTGGAAAACAGATGCTAGGAAGCTAGCTCAACCTCTAGAGATCCTCTTTAAGTTTCTAGAAGGCCAGGTGAGGGTCCAGGAAGGTGGTACACCTTCTAGAAGGGGTGACTTGTCCTACAAGGCATCTAGAGGTGTCTTGGTCTTCTGGACACCTTCCCTCCTACTAGAAGCAAGCT
>SZWC01009344.1:66468-85404 GCA_023375785.1 Penium margaritaceum | reverse complement strand
ACATGTTTCCGGCTAAGAACTGGACTTTTTGACACATGACATGGCAGCATGAGTAAGCATGCGCGTGCGAGAGAGAGAGAGAGAGAGAGAGAGAGAGAGATTGGGGCCATGGTCAGTAACCATCTTGACTTTGATGATGAGAATATGGTGTACAGTTCATCTTGATGACAGCGTGTGAAAGGGAATGCACAGTTGTTTATGAGGTCAACAGATTCAGGCTTGCATTTTGGGGGTAGGTGAGCTGATTTCCTGCACTAGGGAGTACATGGGACACTGGCGTGTCACTATCACATGAGAGATGTGTTTTCCATCTTGCATGAGGTGCTCCACGACCATGTGGTGTATCTCCTATTCTAAATTATGTTGCAAGCCACATAGGCATGTGTGTATGCTGTCCATACTTCATGCAGTAGTTGAAAGACTCAATCTTGTGTCTTTTCTCTGCAAATGAGCCTTTGGGAGTAAGAACTGTTATGAAGGGCATGTTATGGAGAGGGATACTGCAGCATTACCAAGGCATTATAAGCTCATACATCTACATCCACGATGATAGTTTCACATCAACTGAGCTACAGGCGGGAACTCTTGGTTTCATTTTTCATTTTTCTTCAAGTTCTCAGATGCATCATACTCTAGCAGCTAAAACGTTTTCTCTGGAAATCTCACCTTTGTCAGAGAAGATGCAAGGAAGCTTCCTAGCAACACTCCCGTTGACCAGGCATCAGTGCCTGATCAAACGGTGACGACAGTCACAAGTCGTGCACGCATCGGCAAGAGTTTGGCTAGGGGACACAAGGCAAAGTGTCTGGATGCTTCAATAGCATTTGCAAAGAGAAATGACAAATGACAGGTCCATGGCATAAATACCTGCCGCGGCGCACAGCGGGTGTCGCACGCGGCGGTCCAAGAGCTGTCCTAAAACCATCCCAAAACCACTGTTCTGGCCATAACTCTGTGCACACATGTCAGAATGTTACGCCGTCTAAACCTAGATGTGCAGGATCACAAGACGGATGCTACAACTGGTAACATGCATGCATCCATCATCAGACGGTGAACACGCAATGCAAAAACATGCAAATCGGGCTCATGGCCAGTCCTCCGAAAAACTCCTGCAAGCTGTAAAAAAAACAGCAGGAAGTCTCGGCAGTGTCCGGGGCTCTGGAATGGTAGTCGGCCAGCTCCAAGCTGGTAGTCCGCCACCAGTCGTCGCACCGGTGTCACCAGGGCCCGCCTCAGGGATCTGCACGAGTATGGACACGGCAGAGTGGTCACAGTAGGCTGTTCAAGAACGTCACAAATCACAACACTCCCCCATGACCCAATGGTACACATGTCCCTACACGTGGAGCACTGGGACGAGTACAATAGTGTGTGTAAAACAGATGGGACACTGACACACATCCCACACTCAACCACTCTCAGGCATGGGGAGAAGCCCAACAGAACGAATGGCCTCCAAGAACTTTCCGCGAGCTAGTGCCTTTGTCAAGAAATCAGCACGCTGCATGTCGGTGCCAACCCACATGACGAAGATCACGTGTCGCTCCACCAGATCACGCACAAAGTGATGCTCAACCGCAATGTGCTTCGTGCGAGCGTGAAAGACAGCGGAGTTCTGCGTAATGACGAGAGCACTGTGGTTGTCGCAGCGAAACACAATGGCAGGTACTTACTGACCAAGCTCAAGAAACAGGTGCTGTAGCCATACCGCCTCAGCAGCCCCTACGCCCAAAGCAACATACTCTGCCTCCAACAAGCTACGTGCGATGCAGCCCTGCTTCCCGCTATGCCAAGATAGAGCGGTACCGCTGAGCAGGAATACGTAGCCAGTACGGCTGCGTCCATCTGGGCTCCAGGCCCAGTCGCTGTCAGTGTAGCCATCAAGGACCTTTGAACACTGCCGCCAAAAGCAGAGTCCGAGGTATGGTGTGGAGACCACGTACCGTACCACTCGCACAGCCGTGTGAAGGGTTCTTGCACGTGGAGCTTGCGAGGACTGAGCGAGGAGGTTGATAGCAAAAGCGATGTCAGGACGTGTGGTAGTGGCCAGGTACATCAGAGATCCGATGAGTCGGAGGTACAAGGTCACGTCCACTATCTCCCCGAGCTGTGTGGGATCATCCAACTTCAGGGCATCCTGCCCATCAGGTGTAAGAGGTGTAGAAGCGGTGGGCACTACACCAAGGAGGTCGTTGAAACGCTCCCCCACAACTCGTGCGTATCGGGCCTGATGCAGTAATAGTGTCTGACGTTTGCGATCTTGCACGATCTCCATACCAAGAAACACCGATGTAGGACCAAGGTCCTTCATTCTGTAGGCAGTCTGAAGGACAGCCTTAGCCTCCTTCATGGCCTCCAGGGAGAGAGACGCGATCAGAAGGTCATCGACATAGACGAGGATGGCGGTGAACCGCTCGGGTGTCGATAGGATGAAGAGAGAGGGATCTGCCTCACTCTGTACATATCCTACACGAGTCAAAGTGCCAGTGATCTCCCGGTTCCAACACCACGAAGACTGCTTGAGGTCGTACAAGGACTTGTGCAAGCACCAGACCTTGTCACCGTCCTCAAAGTCTGGTGGCTGAGCCACATAAATCTCCTCATCCAAAGAGCCATGAAGGAACGCATTGTTCACGTCCATCTGGTGCAGTTCCCAGTCATGCTGAGCCACTACACCGAACACAGCTCGAGCAGAGGTCATTTGGCCGACAGGGTCAAAAGTGTCAGTGTAATCAATGCCCTCAATCTGAGAGTACCCCTTCACGACCAAGCGGGCCTTGTAGCGTTCAAGTGAGCCATCCGGCTTCACTTTCTTGTGAAAGACCCACTTGACCTGAATAGTCTTCCTCCCAGGCGGAAGGTCGACAAGCTCATAGACTCTATGCTCTCGGATAGCGCGTCCTCCTAGGCAGCGCGCCAAGCGTCAGCATCTTGTGATGAGAGAGCTTCTCTCAGGGTGCTTGGGTAGGGCGCCATAGAGGGAGAGCTCCGCGTGGCAAGGGCACACGCCTCGGTGCTAGGCCTGACGACCACAAGATCAGCTGCTACATCACAAGAGATATGGAACTCGCGAGTGATGAGATCGTGCCCTACTGGGCACGCTGGATGTACCTCTGTGAGCTCAGTGTGGACACTCAAGACTACGGCCTTTGTGCCGGGGTCACTACTCACGATGCTGCAACGGGGGCGCCTGGGTGCGGGGCCCAACACTCGCTTAGCTCCAGAATCCAGTGGTTGAAGACGGCCATCGGGCTCACCGGAGTAACCGGAGCTCGAGGGGCGCACCTCAGGCTCAGGGACAGGCACGACCACAGCTGGTGGGGACTGAGGCAATGCAGGTGATGTCGTCCAAGCAGATGCGTGTGTGGGGGACACGGGACTGGGTGTGACGGCAGGAGCAAGCAAGACTGGACCTGACACAAAGGTAGGAGTGCCAGCAGGAGCAGATACGAGAGTAGGCGAGACCGGACTAGACACAGGAACATGAGTGGTAGCAGGAGCAGATACGGGAGTAGGCAAGACTGGACCAGACCCAGAAACAGGATTGCCAGCAGACGCAGGTACTGGCGCAGAAGTAGGCGCGGGAACAGAAGCAGGGGCACCTGTGTGGCGTGAAACAGGCTGTACGGGCAAGGTCTCTGGACCGACGGTGATGATCTCCGGGTCATCAAGGGCAGGAGACCGAGAGGTGAAGGGGGCTCAAACGGACACATCAGCCTAGTGAGAGGTGCTCGCTGGCGTAGAAGTCTCCCCCATCCGCCGAGAACCCTCACAGGTAGGAACATGTGTGGCGGAGAGTGCCGTGATCGAAGTCAGGTCACGATAGGTAAGAGACTCAAAAAAGAGCGTGTCGCGTGACTCATGATGCGACGACGAGTAGGGTCCTAGAAGCGCCGGGCCTTTGACCGTGGGGAAATGCCTACGAAGGCACACTGGCGGCCCCGAGGTGAGACCTTGGACCCTTCCTGGTCCTCAGTGTACCACACGGAGGCCAAGGATCCCCAGACGCGAGCGAGACGAAGGTCAGCACAGTCTCCAAACCAAATCTCATACGGTGTAATGTGATCCGGAAGTTGACTGTGCGTGAGGCGGTTCTAGACCCAAGTCATGTAGGCAAAACCCTCAAAGACAAAGGACTCATGGAGACAGCACTCAGACCGCATAGCGCGGACCGCATCCTCCATGGTGCGGTTCCAGCACTCGGGAACACCGTTCTGATGAGGGGTAGCAGAAGCGGAGACCTGGTGAAAAATCCCGTGCTCAGCAAAGAACCCGTCCATCTCGCCAAGGAACTCACCGCCGCGATCCGAGCGGAAAGTATGTAGCGTGTGACGAGACTGACGCTTAGCCATCACTAGCCAGAGTCAAACTGCAAGGGCGGCTTCGCTCTTCTGACGTAGGCTGTAGACCCACCGCATCCAGGTAAAGTCATCAGTTATAGTTAGAACATACTGGCCCCGATCAGATAAGGACTCGACCGGAAGAGGACCGAGAAGGTCTGAGTGAACTAGCTTGAGAGGCCAAAGTGCTCGGGAACGAGAGTCAGGGTAGGTGCATTGGTGTATCTTCCCCTAAGCACAAAGAAGACAGCCGGTCTTGGGCGGCTTCTCGAAAGAAGCCGCGTCAAGACCGAGAGCTGGCTGTGTCCAAATGAGTTTCAACACAGTATCGGAACCCGCATGGCACAGATGGCGATGAAGCAACCGATGGTGTTCCGGAGACAAAACAAAAGTGACAAAGACCCGACCTGAGGAGGAAGGGGAGCAAGGGGAGGAGGTCCGAGAGACGCGATACAGATCATCTACGACTGAGGCATGAAGGACAATACTACGAGTGTCAGTACCAGTCACAGTCGTTATGTCTGCGGTATGCTCCACAGAGAGACCCATCAGTGTGGAAGCACGCATAGGAAGTAGGCCGAGCTCAAGATCAGGCACAAACAACACGTCAAAAAGGTACAAGAGGCCAGACGGACTGCCCAAACATACAACCCAACACCATGGACTGGCAAGGACTGACCAGAGCCTGTACGGATGGAACGGACAGACGTGACAGGACTGAGAACAGCAAAATCACTACGATGACACGTCATGTGATGAGTGGCACCAGAATCGATGATCCAAGTGGCACCGGAGTCACGACTGGTGGACGTCAGTGTACAAGCGGCAATGGTACACTCGGCATCAGAGGGATGCTGAGCCGTCAGTGGGGAGGAATGACGCAGGGCACAATGATGAGACTCGTGAACCCAATTGGTGTAGTCAGGCCCATCATCATCACATGCTGACTGTGCTCCCCCACACGCGTCATCACGACCCACATGAACGGACGGACAGACAATCTGTGGACCACCCGACGATGACAACACACTCGCACCTCCCTAAAAGTGATGTGCCAGAAGGTGTCAGAGCTCAGCAAAGGTGCGGTCGCGTGGGTCCGGATCACTGCCACGCACAGGTGAGGAAGCGGGAACAGCTGCAATCGTGGCCGCCACGCGTCCGGCGGATGGCGAGGATGACGTGCTGGACGTGGAACGGAGGGCGTGTGTAGCCTGGAGCCCACGAGTAATCTGCGCCCAATCAAGCGGCTGCTGGCACTTGATGTAGCGATGGGCGCCTCTACAATTGTAGCAGTGAACAGAACGTCCACTACTACCACTAGATGACGACTGCTGCTGCGACTGCTACTGACCTGATCCACGCTTCCCCTTCTTCTTCTTCCCCAGAGCTGCTGCTGCAACACCCTGTGTCTGAGTGGGTGTGGGCGGGGCCGAAGAAGAGGAGGAAGATGAGGACATGATGGAGGATGAAGAAGGAGACTGTAGGAGGGAAGATGATGGTGGTGCGACGACTGCTGCAGCAAGAGAAGTCTCTTGATGGGCCACGGCTGCCTCGCGGGCTGAAGTCACCTGGAGGAAGAGCGGATGAGCCCAGGGGAGAAGCTGTAGAGTGGCTAAAAATGGCTTGAGGACAGCATCGCTGTACTGTGTGAAGATGTAAGTGTACTCAAGGCAAACTCTGAGCATTATCGTACGGAGCGCCCACAGCTGTGTGCCTCCTGAGGTCCTAATGCACGTATAGATGCGCATGGCGCGTCGCCATTAATCGGCTTCAAGCTCTGTAGGCCCTTGACAGAGAGAGTGGAAGGCACGAATGTGTGCTGCATGAGTGGCGTGTGTCTCTGCGGCTAGCAGGGATAAGGCCAGATCCCAACCTCCGCGTGGATCGGCGCCGGTGCCTGTGCTGGCCTCGCCAAGGAAGGGGCAAAAATCGGCGACGGTCTCGCGTGGCATGGCATAGAGGAGTCCACGCATCGCCCTGGCTACTGTCAGCACCTGTGCTGGATCTGAAGGCTGAAATGGGCTGTGGTAGTAGGGCCACACTCCCTCCGAAGTAGCCCAAACCTGAAAGAAGATCTCCCAGCAGCCGAAGCCGTCCTCACTTATGTACCGTGGAGGTGGTGTCTCAAAGTCCTTGGGTTGCCGCTCTGTGGGGAGAGCAACCGTAGGCTGAGGAGGACGAGAAATGGAGAAGACTTCTGGAAGGGGATAGTCACTGGGATAGTCGGGTGACGATCGTATCGGAGGAAACCGAGGAGATCTGGTGCCCGTCTGCAGCTGACGAAGGCGCTCCTGAAGAACTCGAATCTCATGATCCCAGGAGTCGCCTATGATGCCTGGCATGAATGGATCATCATCCGGGAGGTTAGGAGGTGGTGGGTCAGGTCTACCTCCTGTCACGGGTGCCTGAGCCGGCTGCTGTGTAGAAACCGCAATGCCGGCAGCTCCCTCGGAAACCTGCCGTGGGACCATGGACTGGGTACGCAGAAGCTCAGTCAACGCGCGGATGGCATCAGTTTGCTCCCGTTGTAGGCGACGCATCTTACCCTGCTGGCTCCGCATGTCCTCAATGGCCTACGAGCGTGGGCTTAGGACCCCAGAAGAAGAGGAGGAGGGATCACCTGTCCCCTCCCCCTTGTTGTCAGACGAGTTCATGTCGCCTCTCAGTATGGGTCGACAGGTCAGGTTTGTCGGATTTCAAAAGCATCAGCGTTTCTCGAGGATCTAAGACGCTGGCAACTTCTAACTGTCCGGCCAAAACTTTAGCTAAGTATGGTGCTCATGTCAGCAAGTGGTTGCTGACATCAGCACGACCTGATGGTGTCAACAAGCAAAATTGCTGATGACAGCTCGACTCCCTCCTTTTTTCTCTCGCGGTTCAGCGCGAGCGTGCAGCGTTCCACGGCGACTGCGCGGAAGCTACGCAGAAGCTACGCAGTAACTACGCAGTAGCTTTTTCTCAGCTACTGCTGCAGCTGTGCTGTCACCTGCAGCAACAGCTGCGTGGCTGCATGCGGAGCAGCGGCAGCAGCGGCTGCGCAATGCCGCTGTTGCTGCTGCGCGCTGCGGCTGCTGCTCACTGCCACCGTCGCGTGCTGCTACTGCTGCCGCTGCTGCGCTGTTGTTGCTGTAGCTGCTGCTACTCTGCTGCTGCCGCTACGGCTGCCGCTACTGGTGCTGTGCTACTGTTGCCGTCGCTGCTACTGCTCTGCTGCTGCTGCCGCTGCTGCCGCTGCGCTGGTGTCGCCACGGCTGCCGCAGCGGCTGCGGACGGCGGCTGCACTCGCTGTAACCGCCACACGCTGTTACAGCTGCTGCTACGACGTTGCTGCTGCCGCTGCTGCTGCTGCTGCTCTGCTGCTGTGCTGCTGCTGGCACGGTGGCAACGCGGCTGCTATGGTCTCACGTGATGGGTGTGGGCTGCGTCGACGGCGACCGGCTGTCTCCGACAGGCCCCAGTGGATCTGCTGCAGCGGTGACTCTCACTGCTGCTACTCTGCTGCATCGCTACTATGTAGCTCAGTGAGAACTGTCTCACTGCTCTGATACCAAGAGAAGATGCAAGGAAGCTTCCTAGCAACACTCCCGTTGACCAGGTGTCGGTGCCTGATCAGACGGTGACAACAGTCACAAGTTATGCACGCAACGGCAAGAGTTTGGCTAGGGGACACAAGGCAAAGTGTCTAAATGATTCAATAGCATTTGCAGAGAGAAATGACAAATGACAGGTCCATGGCATGAATACTTGCCGCGGCGCACAGCGGGTGTCGCACGTGGTGGTCCAAGAGCTGTCCTAAAACCAGCCCAAAACCACTGCTTTGGCCATAACTCTGTGCACACATGTCAGAATGTTACGCCGTCTAAACCTAGACGTGCAGGATCACAAGACGGCTGCTACAACTGGTAACATGCATGCATCCATCATCAGACGGTGAACATGCAATGCAAAAACATGCAAATCGGGCTCATGGCCAGTCCGCCGAAAAACTCCTGCAAGCTGTAGAAAAAACAGCAGGAAGTCTCGGCAGTGTCTGGGGCTCTAGAATGGTAGTCGGCCAGCTCCAAGCTGGTAGTCCGCCACCAGTCGTCGCACCGGTGTCACCAGGGCCCGCCTCAGGGATCTGCATGAGTATGGACACGGCCGAGTGGTCACAGTAGACTGTACAAGAACGTCACAAATCACAACTCTGCTAGAAAATAGACATCTCCCTCGTCTGCCGTCCGATCTCCAATCCAACGGCACCGCTGGAGAGACCACATCATCCTTCTACTACAGCCCAAGTTTCAGCTCCATCCAACGGCAGGTGTGGGAGGAAACACCAAAAGCAGAAAGTGGCATAGGTTATGCCAAAGACTGGCAGAAGTGGCATACTTTGTAGTGGATGGGCTCGGCACGGTAAAACTGGAAAGTGCGGTGAAAGAGAGGTCACAGCGGATGGACCGAGCGTGCGAGCGAAAGCTCCGCTCGGTCCTCTGCTGACATGGCAGTGGAGCGAGGAGGAGGAGAAGGGGATGGCCGGCCATTCGACGGAGGTAACAAGCTGGGGACCGAACAACCGGCCAGACTGGTCACCTGTGGGCTCGCTTGAAGACGATCGACGGTTGGCGAACGATCTTGTAGATCGGATCTTCGCTGGCCGTCGATCCTCTGGAGCGAACCACTTGTCCGCCGCTCGAGAGGATTGCAACGGATCTCGCTGCTCAGTGAAGTCCGGAATGAGCCAGCGTCGAATGCATGAGACACAAATGACAATGGACACTCTAGCCAGCATGTTCCCCGTAGCATAGCCTGTCTGAGATAGCATAAGTAGGTAGGTAGTTTGTCTATCAGATAACTTTGTGCACAGTTGTCAGTTTTAGGCTTGCAGCATACCGTTGGAATGTGCAGGAGATAAGCTAGCAGCCTGAGGCCCTGCTTTGGGCTCTTGACATGTGTACTGAGAGTAGCACTTGGTTTAGTGTTGCGGCTGTGTATGCGTAATTTTAGTTAGTGGAGTTTATGGAGTTAATAGAGTTGTTTGTGGATTCTTTTCAGTGAGAATTTTATCCATGATCCAATTGACCTCTGAGGCTGATCCTGTTTTCAACAAACTCCAGCAGCTAAAACGTTTTCTCTGGAAATCTCACCTTTGTCATTATAAGCAGCTTGGAATTATTTCCTCATCGAATCAACCATGTTCCTTTCACACATACTATGTGTGACCACCAAAATTATCCACTACCACAGCTCCAGTGATTCCAAGATTTTTTTGCTTTCCCTCAAGATTTTGTGCTCTATAACAATGAATCACATTCCTCCCAATTTTTCAATTAAAGAGATTACAAAATATAGTTCTTCAGATTACCATCTATCCGGATTCCTAGAGTGTTCACATGTCCCAAGACTGAATTTGTGTTTGCTCCAAGCGCAGCCACAGTATGTGAAGTGCTACATTCCAATCACATTTCATCATCCAATAATTCCTTTTGGTGGAAGATGTAGTGGATTCTTGGAAACCGGTTCTGGTGTTGTTGATTATCCTGCTGTTTTTGCTGCTTCACATGCTACTAGAGTGGGAGCAGGGGCAGCAGAAGCTCCTGGAGCCACTGCTGTCCATGCAGCAGGGGAAAAATCAACATTGTATCTTGCTACTCATGCTGCTCCTATGCCTATTGCTACTAATTCTCATGTGGTGATGGCTGAAGTAATAGCATAACATCATGATTCTGCTGCTGCAGCCTCTTCTTTTCTAAATGCACATGAAGAAACAACAGTATTTAAAGCAGGTATCAGAAGTTTTCTGTTTGTGCTCATGATTTCTCATGCAAGTGAGTGGCAAACTTGATGAATTTTTTGGAAGATACTGCTGCCCCATGTGCAGCCTCACGGTCAAAGGGTATAAATGGAACTAGTAAGGCTGCGGTACGGCTGCTACTTTCCTTCCAGGTTCTGCTCCCACCATTGTAGCTGAGGAGGCAGGTGGTATGACTGCTAAGCTTGATGTAACTGCTACTGCTACAAAGTATGATGTAAGTACAGTTGCTGATGATTCAGTTGTTGCAAGGGCCATGGCGGTGTCGACTTCCTGCCATCAGAATTCCAGCAGTGTTCAGCCACTTGTTGTTGTGAAGGACTAGATATTCATTGTAGTTTCTACTGTTCCAAAAATAGACATGGGAATCTTCCTACTTTTATTGCTAGGATGGCCCAGGAATCAATGGATGATGAGATGAAATTGTTTTGTTTTGCCAGTAGAATTTCACTCCAGAAGTTTACATGATTTTTGTGGCTTCTTTGAAACTACACAAGTTTCACTTGCTCACAGAAGCTACAAGATTTTTTCTGCAGAAGACAGTCCCGGTGGAATAAGGAGATGCTCTTGTTGGAAATAGTATCTTACAAGACAAAATCCCTTGGACATTATCCGAGCTCTCAATAAATTGTTCAAGACCCCAGGCAAACCTACTTGACAAACGGCTCTGGTAAACTACCCGTTGAGACCGAACGGTCAAGAGATCCCCTAATAAAGTGACATGTGTCACTCACGTCCGGCTAGTTAAAAGAAGCCATTGCACAGGAATCCTATCCTGTTCTGTTCATTTATACCGAGGATGTTCATTCCCTTGAGTTAACCCAGAACAGTTCTCTTCATCCTGTTCGCCTTTGGTTCCGCGGCTTTGCCATCGTGTCTCCGCTCTGCTCGCTCTTCGCCCATTCTGTTCTCGGCCTCCACTCTCAACTCGTGACAGTCAGTTCCTTCACATGCGTTCCTTTGCTCAGGTGTCAGCCATTCATCGCTTGCGGTCAGTCTCAATTTTTCTCTCACCACCTGTTTGTCTACGTTGCACCTCAGTTCCAGACATCACTCCCCTTCAATGCTTGCGCGACTAACTCCCCGCAACTCTTCACACTTCCTTGCTTACATCCCGGGTTCATTCATATTTAGTGTTGTAGACGAGGATACTCAAGGGGCGCTACAGTTGATATGTCTGTGCAAGGGTCAACATAAGCCTAAGATATCCATAACTTGAATGTTACCTATGTCATATCCAGAAAGTTAAAACAACAACACCAACAATGCCAAAAAAAATGCCATATCCATTTTGATGGCCATGCCCGATCGGCGACGCAAGGTCACTGATCGAGCAAAGCAAGGGGAGTGATGTGTCACCCACGCCGTACAGAAGATGTTGCCAAAGTGGTTATGTACCACTGTGATCACACATGTAGTGGGACCAGTGGAAAAATGTTTGGCACTCCCCTTCGGAATGCACATCCACAGCATCTTCCACATGAGCCTTTTTGCACCATGCACAACAAATGGTTCCTTTCAACCACTATTACCAATAGTACTTGCATTGGACGGCCAATACAAAAACACTAATCCTCTTACATCGAAATTGTGTTGTCTGCACACCAGTGATGAAGGAGTATCTTGCATATGAGGCCGGTTGTGGACTTGAATAGAACTTACAGGAGCCAGATTCTCTGATGCCAAGAGCTGATACAAGTGAGTACTGCCCACAGACAATGATGTGCCCTTGGAGATACCACCCTGAGCACAAACCTCGTCATGAGGATCTGACACAATAACTCGGCCACTGCATAGTGTGTAATGAGAACTTCTTGAAATCTGTCGCGAGGGCTCTCCTTACCAAGGGGAGAGGAGGTGCCACCATTCCTTGTAAAAGGTTGGAAATCGGGATTGTACAAGAAAGAGCCACAAGACCTCAAACAATAAAACAGATTTTGATGGTTATAAGGATGGGACTTTTCCTTCTCGTTTGTTTCTTTTATTTATGAATGTGCAAGTAGTTTTGTCTAGGAAAGATCACAAATCACAATAATTTGGTCCAAACGGGGACAAATGTAGAGAGAAAATGTTTTTGTGTTTCTGTAGATTTTTCTCAAATTTTCTAAGCAAAATTTGACCATGCCACCTGGCATGGTTGATTTTGGCAACCATGTGGCAGTTACAAAAGAAGAAAATGATCTTGAGGTTGCATTCTGACTTCATCAACGAGAAAATACCCAAATCACATGCTTGTCAACCTCCCGCCCGAGCGAGATTTTGACAAGCTTATTGACACCGTGCTCACTAATGGCTCTCAGCTCATCCTCACAAGAAGCACGCCACAACTTTGCATCCTAGACCAAGGGTGCCTCCTTCAACGTGGTAAGAGCCATCAAGGATGAGGTAAGAGCCATTAGTGAGCACGGTCTCTATGAGCTTGTCGACCTCCCACCTTGACGGAAGGTTGTATATGCCAAGTGGATCTTCTATAATAAGGTAAAGATGGATTGCACACTGAATCGCTATAAGGCTCGCTTGACAACCAAGGGGTTCTCACAAGTTGAGTTGTAGATCTTGCTTACACCTTTGTACACGTTGGCCACATTACCACCGCTCACGATCTGTTTGTGGTTGTTGTTCACCATGGATAAGAGGTGCACAACGTGGATGCAAAAAATGTGTTCCTCCATGGCACCCTAGAGGAGGAGATCTACATGGTTTAGCCACCTGGCTTTGAGGTCACTGACAAGGTCTGATTCTTGTGCATGATCTTGTACGGCCTGAACTTGCCATCACGCTTCTAGAAACAGGAGATTCTCCAGCACACTGACATGGGCCAATTATGTGCAAAGTGACGGTGACAAGGTCTGATGCTTACAAGATGAAGGACCTTGGTCCTGTAGCTGTTTTCCTTGTGATGGGAATTGTCTGCGATCGCTAATGGAAAACACTCATGCTCCATCAGGCGTGTTGTACTCGTGTTGTGGGAAAGCAATTTTCTGACCTCCTCTGTGTATTTTCCACAACTACCACCACTATCACACCTGACGGATAGGATTACCTCAATGTGGATGAACCAACACAGCAAGAGGAGACGATGGGCGCAACCACATACTTGTGTCTCATTGACTCTTTGATGTACCTGGCCACGATCACATGAGCCGACATTGCCTTTACCTTTAACCTCCTTAAACAGTTCTTACAGTTGTGCAAGAGCTCTTCACGTGGCTGTGCAAGCAGTGCATTGCGTGGTTTCTACATCGTACACCAGACACTGATTTCAATGGTAGTGTTTGCTGGTAGTCCACGCCTACACGGAAAATGACTAGGCCTAGAGCCTTCATGGGCATAGTTGGTCTGGCTACATGTTCCTGCTGGGTGGCACCGCTATGCTGTGGCGCAGGGGCAAGTAGGGCTGCATCACACATAGGTGATGAGATGCTAACTATATTGTGCCCGGGGCTAAGGGTCTTTAGATGGTGTGTCTATAGCATCTATTCTGTGAATTAATGAGTCTTTGCCTTGCATCATTCTATGCTATGAAAATCTGAGTGCTCTTGCCATTGTAGAGAATTGTGATATGTTTCATGCACTCAAAAAGCACATTGTTTCCAATCATGAATTTCTCTGTGATGTTATGGAGGGACAGGTTATCTCCGTCATCTGCGTCTACATGGTATGCAGGAGGCTGAATTTCTGGCCAAGGCATTTCCACACAAAGAGTTCATGGTGGCCATCTGTTTTGTAAGGCTTCGCCCTTTTGGCCGAGAGTGGCCGAAGTTGGTTTTGTGTGTATTCATTGTGGAGCATCTGGTTACGCAGTTCTCTCAGTTCTAAACGTGTGTGGACATGCGTACCATTGGGTCATGGAGGATTGTTGCAATATGAGCCATCCTTGTCCATTTATACACCATAAAATGACCACTCAACCATCTCCATGCTAGTGCAGATCCCTGATGTGGACCAAGCCGGTGCTGGAGCACCAACCACTAGCAGCTGCAAAACAGTTGCCATGGAGTCTCGGCTGCTTGCTAGGGTGCTATTCATGTTTTCTTACAGTCGCTATAGTTCTTGATGGACTTGCTCTTGAGCCCAATTTGAATTCTTTACACCGCCCGCCCACCAATCGATTATGAACTTGCGTGTGTGACCATTTGTAGTGTCCAGCACAAGATTTTGCATCTATGCATTTAGACAGGGTTGCATTTGGATTCTTGTGAGCATAGTTACTGCCAAAAGGATGGTTTCATAATGGATTATGGACAAACTGACATTGTCGCGTCCATCACCCGCCATGCGCCACACTTGGTATTTATCTTGTGTGTTTGGTAGTTCTCATCTCTCTCTCTCTCTCTCTCTCTCTCTCTCCCTCTCTCTCTCTCTCTCTCTCTCTCTCTATCTCTCTCTCTCTCTCTCCCTCTCTCTCTCTCTCTCTCTCTCTCTCTCTCTCTCTCTCTCTCTCTCTCTCTCTCTCTCTCTCTCTCTCTCTCTCTCTCTCTCTCTCTCTCTCTCTCTCTCTCTCTCTCTCTTCCTCTCGCTCTCGCTCCCTATATGACTAAGCTATTGGAGCTCATCAGCTATAGTCTAATATTTTTTATTTCTCACCCCTGCGTTCTTACTAGCGCACGAATTGACTGAACAGTATCGCCATGTTATCAATAACAAGGTTGGGATGTATGCTAGCAGTTTTCTCAGAGCACCCAAGACCCAACATGTACATCATTATGTTTCTCGCTATTTTATCTTTGTGTTGGACAAATTCGAAGTACACTTACTGCCAATACAAGATATCCATTTTTGCCAGTTCCTGGAGACCTCTTTTTCCCCACACCTCATCCCTCTGAACCACCCACGTCTCGCTTGGCATAACACCCCTTCTATACCGTAGAGGATTCTGGATCAAGCCCATTATTGATTTTTTTCCACTTGCACTCCTCATTGAGAGTGATGGCCCTCCATCGTAGGCTTGAGGCACTGGTTCATCTTTTTTGTATAGTTGCGCTATCATATGTTTGTTATTTAGGTCGAGTTTGGATTTGACCGAGTGGCATTGGATAAGTCAACTCGGATTCGCAAATATCAGTGAATTTCTGATGGGTATTTTGGCGTGGAAAGAGTCACATCCACCTTCGCCTCGTAATCAGTGTCGAGATCTGCGATAACACTCTATCCAGACGTACGAGTTTAAACAAGGCCGTGAGTTGAATTATCCCATAGGCACTCAGCCTAATCCAAATGAAGCCTTATGCATAGGAGTCATCTCTTTGCTGACTAGCTGTCCCATGTGCTGTGGCTGGGGAGATCGAGGGAGGCGTCCTAGTCTTGTGTTACGTACCAGTCGTACACGAGTCCCCAATATTTCCAAGTGGGCATTTCTGTTACTACACAAACAGCCCATTGCGTCGCGAAGACCACGCTATTCACTCTGAAGGTGAAGGGAAAACTTACCAGCTGCCCCGCCCTCAGTGGACATTCTCGAACTTTCCGACAGCTCCGACCACTCTCACGAACTTACGAACAGAAGTATCATGACCTTTCGATCGACTTCTCGATGCACCAAGATGAACATGGATTCATAAGGATGCATCTCGCATCTTTACCATCGATTCTTGAAGACCCCCGACTTCTTGGCACACCTTTGCCAATCCGACCATTCACGACACCACTTCGCATGCGTCCCTCGAAAATTGACCCAACGACCCCGGCTCTTCTTCATTTGTAACTTGTCACTTTTATACACATTTTCAATCATTTCAACCCTTGTCATCGACGTACACTTATCGCAAATTACAAATGTCTATCTGAAGTGTCCCAAATTCTCAATCCTGTTGCCTCGCAACGTCTACCTATTCACCATCTACCCTCCGTTCGGCGTAACATCTTGGGCCATGAACCGACGCATTGACTTTGATATTGATTCTATGTGTTGGGGGTGGGACGCAACGCGACAAAGTTGTCTGTGAGAACTCGCAGCCCTTGCAGAATCCGCCAAAAGAAGTGGCAAGAAAACAATAAATCGAATGCCACCGGCCAATTGCTTATGATTTGGCGGGGTTTCTGGCTCATGTGGCATTGCTCCCAGATTCTAGGTACCATCCTATCCGTGGAGGCAACTAGAATCAGTGGAAATGCCTGGGTTGAAAACGTTAGTCAAAAGGAATCAAGGAAATGTTATTGAGAGGGAAACGTCTACAACCCTCGAATCAACATCAAAAGGGCGTAAACACTCCGGAGCCCATGGTCTTGGTCGATAGATCCGCGGTGTCCAAAGTCGAAAGCGAGCCAAATGCGGTGCCCAAAGTCGAAACCGAAACGCATGCGGTGTCCATAGTCGGAATCGAAATGACTGCGGTACCCATGGTTTTCAGTTTGTGACACAAAATTGAATTTTATGTCTACGGTACCCTCTATTCGCGCGAAGTATTCAGTCTTCATGGACTTGCATGTTGTAAACAAACCTCGCATGATGCCAGCCTGGGCAGGCAGCCTCTGCTTCGTTTTGTCATTAACCGTCGGCGGCGGGAAGTTCGCACAACCTGGAGCCATGCATGTGGACCGTTATTGTCGCGCTGTAGCAGACGTCAGCGCGTCGCTCGGAACAGTACATTTTCATCGCCAATGAATGCTTGCCGAATGGACGCGGCCACCGGCAATGAGATATTGTCCACGGTGGAGTTTGCCGACGCCGTGCGCACCTTCACCCGATGTCGGCGGCATGTGCCGACGTCCACTCAGGGTCACGCAAACAGGTTCTTGTAGTGAACTGCTTTTGTACCGGTTCGCACGATGAACCGGTTCTATACTGTGTATTAAAGGTGTGTCCCCGATAGTACACTGCGCTAACTTTACTCCTACTGTCGAACTTTGACTCACACGTTCGCTGGACATGGACAACGACGTCCGTCCAAATGGCCCCGCACATCAGGGATGGGGTACTCTTGTAGCGGACCCTGTGGCGGCACATCGGGCATGGGTCGCACTGAAGGAGTGGTGGGACCGCAATGTTGCACGCCACCGAGAGTTAGGATATGAAGAACCACCATGGGCCCGAGCTTCTGTGACTCCGGAGCACATGGCTTGGAACTTGGGAGTGCCCATGCCCAGTAGCAGGCCGCCGAATTGTCCCGAGCCATAGGAGCCGTGGACATGGACCGAGCCACCGAGTCCGTAGTGGGCATTCGATGATGAAAGTACGGGCATCTGAGTTTTATTGCAATGACAATCCTGGGTATGCGAGTATTATTTCACTGACAAGTATGGGCATCTGAGGGTTATTTGTCAGACATATCTGGATATGCGAGTGTTATCTCAGTGAGAACAATGGGCATCCGAGGTTTATTGAGTTCACAATTGAGGGTATGCGAGTATTATGTAAGTGACATGTATGGGCTTCGCAGGTCTATTTCATTGACAAATATGGGTATATGAGTATTATCTCTGTGACATGTATGGGCTGTCGTGGTTCATTGCATTGTCGTTTCAGGGTGTGCGAGTGTTTTTTCAGTGACATGTATGGGCACCCGGGATTTATTCATTGCACAACTCTGGGTATGCTGGAATGTTTTCTCTGCAAAAAATGGACATGTATGTTCATGTGAGTCACATTTCCGGGCACAAAAGTAATATGACGTTGACATCTATGGGCACTTCAGTATTATGTCTTGGATCACTATGGGCACCACAGTCCTATTCAAGTGCATAGTCTGGGCATGGTAGCAATGTTCATGGCCCAATAATGGGCATTGTTTAACGCTTTCACTGACATTTTTGGGCATGCAAGTAATAATGCAGGAAGTTCTACCCAGTCCACTCTGGATCTAACCACTTTGGATCCAGTACACTGCACAGCCATAGGGTTTGGCACAAGTCGCATCCACATCCCTTACGTCCTTGACATGCCAGTGCATCATAGAATATGTCCTCATGGTCATCAATAGAGTCGATGTTGTCGTCTCCTCCCTCGTACAAGAATTCTTCCCCATGACTCTCCTCTGCCTCTGCTACAGTAGTGTAGGCATCCACTTGACATGCGTCGTTGTGTGTAGCTGTACACTGGCACATGCCTACGTATCTTGTTCTTGTTGGCGGCCACAAGTAGGAGAACAATCTCTCTCACACCAATGTTGCACCAACTCCCATGAGGAAGATGATAGTCAAGTCGTCTTGGTCACAAGAACTCATGTTTCTGATTCCTCCAAAATCTTCACGGTAGGAGAATGAAATGAACGTGTGAAGAGTCCATATGTACACTTGGTTTCTCAGTGGTGCATCCACGTACAAATAACTTCAGCACACGAGTGTTTATTACTATTTCAACAGAACTGCACTTGTGGAATAAAACAGATGCATACATGGACAACGCAGAAATCATAGTTGTGATTAGTGGTTGTGTGTTATCCCAATTGAGGAGTGTTTATGGGCTCATTTCAAGATGGGGAGGTAGGAGTACAGGACCGCAGGCATTTTTCATTAAAATTCTTTCTCAAATGGACTTGCTCAAAAGTACTATTCAACGAACACCACAAATGAAACCTACTCTACCACAGGAGTGCAATCATGGGCCACATGTAATCTGGCATGCACCTCCTCTTCTACAACTGGACGTTGTTGATCTCTGCAAAGCACACACAAGGAATGAACACAGAGTTAGAATTCCTGAATGATGTCCAAGTTAGTCTTGAAATGAAGTAATGGCAGAAAGAACAAGCTCACCCACACTCACCAAAGGCCAAAGGAGTGGTTGATCTTGTCAACTTCAGCATGGAATGCCATCCAGGCCTCCTCACTATCCTCGGCTTCGTGGTGGTCTACGCCTTCTTC
>SZWC01009344.1:39210-66205 GCA_023375785.1 Penium margaritaceum | reverse complement strand
CCCCCCCCCCCCTCCTCTTCCTCTTCCCCCCCCCCCTCATTGTCCTCCCCCTCTTCATGGGAGTCCTCCTCCTCCTCCTCCTCGTCCTCCTCTTCCTCTGACTCTGCCTCCTCTTCGGGAGGGGGTGCATCTTCAGCTTCATCCCCTGAGTAGCCAATGGTGTCAATGTTGCTCCTACAGGAGGCCCGCATGCGTCTCTCAGCTTCTACCTCGGAGACGCGTGCTGCCGCCATCGCCTCAGGGCTTGGGGCCGCCATGTTCGGGCATGTCCGCCAGACATGCCCCTGCTTCCCACAGCGTGCATAGATGCGCCGTTTCTTGATCTTGGCGTATCTGTCTAGGGGCACGGTAGCTGGCCGCCCGCGCCCGCGACTTGGGCCAGGCTGCGTCCACTTGGGCTCTGCAGGCCTGACCTGGCGCACCTTTGGCAGTGGGAAGGGGGCGTTGCAGGTCCGCTTGTAGCTCAGGTTCAAGTAGACGAGGTCGACGTACGCGACCGGGTTCAGCGCGTTCTCTAGCAATAGGCTGCACGCGTGCGAGCACGGCACCCCATACTCCCGCCATCGCCCGCATGAACAATCCTTCCTTGTCAGGTTCACGTCTAGTGGAGTGCCGTTGAGCCGCGTGGCTGTGCCCGTGTGCCATGGTCTCGTCTCGTCGCCATCCAGGTCCAGTGAGTACTCCCTGCTGCGGTCGCAGATGTTCTTGAGCTTGAGGAAGAGCGCTGGCGCGACGTTGCCCTCGGCGTCGTGTGCCAACCTGCGGCAAATGTGCCACAATTGCTGCAAGAACATGTGCAGGTTCACAAAACAGAAGAATGGATACATCTTCCGCAGCTCCACCAGCTTGCCATTCAGAGACTCCATGGCGTACTGCATACTCTTCCACTGCAGCTTTGCATGCGGCCATGTTCTTGAATGTTGAGCCACCTGGGAAGTCCACCGTAGCCTTCCGCTTCTTCGAGGTAGCACGTGGGGTGGGGTCAGAGATGCGGGCGGGAGCAGCCTTCGCCTTGGCGTCGGCTGCCTTTGCCTCATCGTCAGAACCGACGGGCCTGCCCTTGGTAGAGTGCACACATCCACCTACATGGGACATCCTGAGGGGACCCTCAGCTTCAGGGTGTGGGGCCCCGTCGACTGCAGCTGCCGGTGCATCATCGTTCTCGGCACTTGGTGTCTACTGCGTCAAGCACGGACCATCTGTGGCGTCGTCGTCGTTGTCGTCTGGCGGGTACCAGGATGATGTGACAGCCACGCCACCTCTCTGGTGCGTGGTCCCCGCCATCGGGAGACTCCATGGGCATGTTGTTAATTAAACCAAGCTCTATAAACTTTGGATACCCGCAGTCGTCTCACATGCACCGTCTACGAGGCTGCCGTGGGCACGACCAACATCATCGACGCTTCGATGCACCACAATGCAATGCACGGCCAGAACCCCCCCTCCCCGACCCGCAACTGTCGACGTGGACTGAAAAATATTTTCCCGTATTAGGTACGACAGGCGCTGTGGGAGGCACATAGTAACCGTGCATGATAGGAGATACTTTGTGACTTCGGAAACCGGCAGTGTGAATCCTGACAGGCTGTCAAAATGAGATGCGAATGCGCTGGAACACACAGACGTGTTTCATACATACGAATGCACAAATTTTTAAGCTTCGTGGATCCTTCAAAAAACAGACTGATATGACGCAATCGGCTCAATGGTGTGCAGCGCCTTCCTATGAGCCAAAGCGTTGCATTATCGTATGTAAGACCCCTGTCAAGAAGACGTCGGAGCCCTAACGAACCACGCGATGTTCTCTCCATGTTTCGCGTAGGACCGCCGACGACAGCTATTTTTTTATGGTTGTTGAAAACCATGTCAAAAAAATTTAAACCATGAAACATGTATCAAGCGTGCCCATAACTGACACTAATCAGGGGCACAGATGTCATGTCCGTTTCAACTATGGGCACCGTTGTCATTTCGATACCGACTATGGACACGGCATGCGTATCGGTTTCGACTTTGGGCACCGCGCACGGTTCGCTTTTGACTATAGGCACCGCGGATCTATCGACTGTAACGATGGGCATATAGCAACTCCGTCCAAATCAAAATCAATGCGTCGGTTCAGGCGGCTACTTCCCAGGTCGCCCCCATTTTTTTATTAGTTTCCCAGCTTGCCCCCATTCTGAGAGTTATGGCTATGTTGCCCCCATTTTTTCAATGAAACGTTGAGGGTTTGGGGTTAGGGATGTCGACGTCGGCAGAGCCTCCTAAGTACGTCATCGCGAGGCGACCACATAGTCACTGAAACAACATAACGGCACCCTAAACTCGATGGTCATCACAATGGTTTGGGGCCGTCATGTTTTTTTCCTTTGCAAGTCTGGTTTATTGATGCAAACGGTATGAAAAATGTAACACGGCGAGAGACACGGTATGACTCGGCATTGCTTACATCATA
Organism: Penium margaritaceum; assembly: GCA_023375785.1. Lineage (NCBI taxonomy): Eukaryota > Viridiplantae > Streptophyta > Zygnematophyceae > Desmidiales > Peniaceae > Penium > Penium margaritaceum. The sequence goes on along the minus strand of SZWC01009344.1, from coordinate 63,750 downwards.
CGTTAAGCCGATTGGTCGAATACGGCGTTCCACGCCGAACATGGAAGACGGCCCAATGGGACGACGTAGCCCCACCCGGGGGGATATATGACGGTGTGTCGCATGACTATGTCATGTTGCCAGCGTTGCACGGTTCATGTGCGTAGCCCATGTCCACGGTGGACTCGGGCAGCTTACTTCTGCCCGTCCGACGTTGTAGCCGCACGTTCCAAACTATAGGATAAGTTGAATGTCAGGGTTTGCATCTGGAACGTTGGCATGCAGCAATGAAGATTTCCGTCGTTGAACCTGTTCGTTTTACTGGTTTGCACGGTGAACAGGTACAATTGTGTGTACTTAAAGTGCTTCTCATTCAGTCCACTTCGCTAATTTTCCACATTGTTTTACTCCACGTTCCATCGACATGGACACAGACGGACGTCCGAATGGCCCGACACATCAAGGATGGAGTATGCCCATAGGGGACCTTGTGGCGGCTCATCGGGCATGGGTAGCATTGAAGGAGGAGTGGGACCGGTATGTGGCACGCAACCGTGAGTTGGGCCACGAGGAACCATCATGGGCCCAAGCTCCTGTAACTCCAGAGCGTATGGCATGGAGCTTGGGAATGCGCATGCCAAGTAGTCGTCCGCCACACTGTCCCAACCTTTGGGACCCGTGGGTATGGACTGAGCCACCGAGTCCGTAGTGGCCCCATGCGCATGGTACAGATGTAGGTTATCGGCCGAATCATATCCGTTTTGCCCCCTTTCTGCAGGGGCATCTTACTATAATTTTAGATTTTCATGTCCCATTTGCCCCCCAGGAACGGTGGTAGTGACGAAGAATTGTGCCGTTTCCTCTCTACTTCACCCTTTTTTTTCGGGCAAAGTGCATACAATTTGACAGAATCATGTCGGGAGTACCCAGAGTCTAGTACATTCAGGCAAGTTTTCTGCAAAATCATGTCTGGAGTACCCATTGTCATGTCTGAAGCACCTAGTTTCATGGGTGGAGTACCCGGAATCATGTCTAGGGTACCCACTGTCAGCGACATTGGGCATAGGTTTCGGCAAAATGACTTATGGACTACCCTCTTTTCATGTTTGGACTTCCAGGCATCTTCTCTGCTGTATGCACACTGCAGTGCATTGTGCACAACAGTTATGCAATATGATGGCTAGAGTACCCTTAATGTTCCATTACCTCATGCACTATTCATGATATAGCACCCCCCACTGATATGTTTATGCTTCCTTTGTACTAATGTAATGTCTTCACCTATTGGATGCCAGGAAACGGTTCGTTGCATTCAGCCCCCGTAAGACATGTTTTTCCTGTCATCGTGTTATACCGTTTGTGACTGGGTTAATTTTCATGTAATGTCCACTTAGGGTTGAGTAATAATGAGACATTTACGTTAGACATGTCACAAGGGGGAAGAGAGAGGCAACTACTATAAACAATATTGCAACTTTTACTTTGGTGGTTAATGTTTAGGGTTTGGGTTGTGCAAGCATTTGTGCATCGACCTTAAGCACCATTACTTCACACACATTGCTATTAAATTGCAATGAATACATTGAATGAAAAAGTCAATATGTACAAAAGCCTTCGGTCCACATGAAAGACAATGGAGACAGGTCACATGAGGCAATCCATTCTTGCACGTAGACCGGAAAATTGTTCACCCAACGCATAACGTCGCAGGCTGCACAAGGGCAGGCATCTCCACACTCTAGGGCATCATAGAACACCTCCACTGGTTGGCCATGTGAAATCTGGGTACAATCATCCCCCTCCACATGCACACGCTGCAATCTAAACCGCCCCCTGACAGACAGTCCCCTTCTGGTCCTTCGGGATCTTGACCTTGAGGATGCTTGGACAGGCACGAGTAGAAGAGCCTTCTTCACCTGCAATCACAGAACGGGTGAAGGTTAGTGAGGAATGTAGTAATTTGTGCAGATGCAACACAAACTGGCAATGCATAGGAGTCATGTGCAAGACTAATGAACATCTTACCTTTACAAAGCTCCAGTGTCAGCTAACATGTCAAGGTCTGGGAGCCCCATCTCGGGAACAAGCTCGCGGACCATGGCATACAGACGATAGAAAGCACCCTCCTCTGCCTCATGCCTCGTCTGGGTCGTACTCCTTGTTTGACGTTTTCGAATCTGTCCACTCTGAAGTGCGCTCACCTTCTGGTGCAGGCCTGGCGACTAAGACCTCGGTGTTGCCCTCCTCCTCTGAACCGACCTCCTCGTACTCTTCCTCCTCCTCCTCCCCCTCCAGTGCCTGGCCGGTTTCTGTATGCTCTTGCGTTAGGTCTCCCTCTTCAAAACCCTCCTCAGTTCTTGTCCCTGCAGTTGCTGTAGTTGTTCGTGCGCTTGTACCGCCTTCAGTGTGTGCTGCATCCATGATGGCTCCTGCAGCATCCTCCGCACCATTGGCTGCAGCAACTTGCTGGCCTCGCAGCTCAGCCACGCGTGCCATAGCCATTTGTGCCGGTGTTGCAGCGGGTGGGTTCTTGCAGCCTTTCATAGGGTGGCCCTTATGGCCACACCGTCCACAAATGTTGTTTGCGTGCAATAGATCCCCCCGCCGCTTGCGTTTCCCCTGCGGATGGCCGACTGCACGGCTGCCAGGGGCCTGCCACCCGGGTCCCGAGGGGTCCCCCTCACGGTCTGGTTCCTGGGGAGCTGGCTTCAACGCCCTGAGGTTGACGCCCGGCATGGGGTGCCCGTAGTAGCGCTTCCATGCGGTGATGCTGTACGCCATGTCAGTGTAGTTATCCGGTGTCACGCCATTCTCCAGCAGCACAGCACATGCGTGCACACACGGAATGCCGAACTCCTGGTAGCGACCACAGCTGCACTTCCGCATCCGGCAGTCCACCTCCCGCGGCACACCCTGGCTCCCTGTCACTGTGGCCATGAGGTTGCCGGTGTGCACCACCTCGTAGTCTCGGGTCGCCAAGCAGTTGTGCGTCAGCGCCTTTCCAGGAGTGGTCGACCACTTCCTCTCCACCTCGCTCCCCATGTTGATGTCGTGTCCCTGCTTTCTGCGGATTGCGAACAGCTTCTGTATGAAGGGGTACTGACTTGCAAAGCAGTGGAATGGAAAGATCATCCGTGCTTCAAGAATCCGTGGGTTGAGAGATTCTGCGACGTTGCTCGTGGTGTGCCCGCCACACCCCTGTGGCCCGTGAAAGCGGCTCCAGGAGCGCAGTGGGATCCCTCCAGACTCGCCATCACCAAACACATATCGTGCAACACCCTGGTTTGTCTGCACGAGCTCCATGCTCAGCTTGTCATATTCCTCTTGCTCGTACGCGTGCGCCAGCCGCCAGAAGATGTCCGCTGCAGCCTTGCTGAACGTCACCCGGATGTTCTCCTTGTTGTGGAAGGTGCACTACTTGTGGTTGGCCCGAGGGAGGAGCTTCGGCATCGCTGCGAGGAGTCCAGCATCATGGTCACTGATGATGATGGTGCCCCCTTCGCACATGGTCCAGTAAGCGTTAGAAAGCTGGAGCAGAAACCACCCCCAGTTGTCCTCGTCCTCCTTGCTGACAACGACGTAGGCCATTGGCACACTGTTGTTGTTAGCATAAAAATACTGCGCAATCAGATGCACTTGTTTGTAGCCGTTTTTGAGAAAGGTGCCGTCGAGAGTAACAATACGGCAAACGTGAGGCCACGCTTTGCGGCCTGCACCAGGCGCCAGAAAACATAGACAAAACTGCTTGGTCTTCTGCTCCGCCACGGCGATGGTGTTGGGGTCGACTCGCATCAGCTGCATGTGCGGAAGAAATACATCCATCAATCTGGGAGCATAAACAAAACAGGTCCCATGTGAACTTGACCTTAAATGAAGCAGGCCTCACCTCGGCACAATGCGTGGGGAAAAGGGCCCACGAGATGGACTTCTCCCCCATGACTTCCTCTTGGGCCTTGTCCCGCGCCCTCCAGATGACCTGGTAGCCCACCTTCTCGTGTGTGACAGCTTCGACAACCGCACGCAGGGCTTTGGCGTCAGTGGTTGGGTCTTGGGCCACCGTGTCCTCGATACGTCGGAGGACCCACTTGGTTGTCCGCGCCGGGTTGCCCTTCGCGCCGGGGTGCACTTATGCCCCTCCATGTAGGAAGACACAGTGCACCTGTTGGACTTGCTCGACATGCGTGCATGAATTACCCACGGGCATCCATCGCTCTTGCGATTGCGGCAGTGGACCACGATCCGGCCGGGTTCATACCTCTCTCACTTGAGGGGGAAACGCTGCTCGACTGTGTAATCCTCAATGGCGCAGCGGCACTCCTCCATTGTCAGAAATTCCATTCCACCCGGGAACTCCGCACCATCACCGTTGTCATCTTCGTCCGAGGGGCCTGCACAAAAACAACAGCAAAAACTTGAGACTACGTGATGAAAGATGCGGGACATGGGGGGTCACATGCTGTGTAGTGGGCTTACGATTGTGCAAGGGTACTGTGGGCTTGCGGGGTGGGCCTTGTTCCTTACGCGACTTCGCGTAAGGTGGCGACGCAGGTTGACCTAGGAGGCACTCTAGACCAGAAATGGCACGGGCCATGACTCGAGAGCAACGGTCTCAAACACATACCACTGGGTGGGTAGTAGCGTTCCAGACGGACCCGCACTGCTTTGCCACCTTTGTATGTGATGGGGCCGGGGTCAGGGGAACCCGGGGTCATAGATGCCAACAGTTATGCTTCTTGCTGCCTCTCCCATTCGTCGCGTTCTCTCATGTCGTCATCCCACTCGGCAAAAGAGTGCACGTGCATGGGGTCGACATAGTCGACCTTTGGGTCGGCACTTGGGGGATCGAGGTAGTGTGGGCCAGGCGAGAGTTGATGTCGTGTGCTACGTGTGGCGTAGACGGTTTGCCGAGCTTTGCTCGGTGAACCGATCAAAGTTGAGGCTGCCATGCGGCCAAAATGAGGGCATGTTGGATAGAAAAACGGCGATTGAATGTGTACCATGCCCATTGACCCTGACTTACCGGGTGCGAGGATGCCGACCGGTGCCATGGGAACGACGAGAAAGCGGGACGGGTGACGAGGACAGCTCGGGCAACAGTGATGCAACATACAACGTAGAATGACGGGCGTGGGAGACCCCTGCCAGCCGCAGGGCGCGGAGTAACCTCACCGAGGTGTACTCCTCCACCGTCGAAGGTAGGGGGGGAGGTTTAGCGTATAGAACCGAATGCGTGCACAGATTGGTCAAAGTACATGCCAGCGTGGCAACAATGTACGTGGATTACATTCCTTGACAAACATAAGGTGCCTTTTGCAAACGGTCATGGGGCCAACGAGAAATGCACGTGTCGACGACCACCAATCGCGCTGTACAAAGCGTGAAAGGAGATGGCAAGTAAAGGCCGACTACTCGGAAGCTGCGAGGAAGCTAAATAAACGCAACAGTGTCGACCTTTAAAGGCCGGAGAATAAGATACTTTACGTGCATAATGCAAACATCAGATGTCGACTCCGTAACTTGTAAACATCCCATCAACCTTCGCGACCAAGTCTGGACGGCGGACACGACGGACCTGATGTCCGGGACGATGTACGGCAGGTTTCGTTTGGAACTCATTTTCGGCACATTACCAGATGAAACAATATCGTTGCCTTGGCCCCACTTTTTAAAGTGATGGCAAGACGTCGATAATATTTAATCCGTACTGGGCATCCCAGCCATAATTTTCCGGAGCACCGAAATGGGGCAACGTAGTCATGACTTTTCGGAATGGGGGCGACCTAGTTATTTTTCTCAGAATGGGGGCGTCTCAGATATGGTCGAGCGAGAATGGGGGCGACTTAGAAAGTCGCCCCGGTTCAGGGCCCTGCAAAATGCTGCCACGCCAGGGATGGTGCGGCACGCTATGCGGCACGCTCTCACATCGCCACCCCATCCCGGGCGTGCGAATGGCTCCGGTGCCCTCCCAGCGTTCTCAGCATCGCTTGCCGGGGCCATCCCAACGATATCCAGGAGAACAGAGAAAACCTGGACAGAAAAGGGGACAGTTCTGACGTCGCAGACCACCTCGACAACATCATCCTGTTCGGTCAAGCGATGAGTTTCGGTGGATTTCTCGCAAATCCAGCCTCCTGGAAACGTACGACACACACGACTTGTGTCGTTCACTAAGCGAACTTCGATTTCACACACCCGTCATTTGTCGCTGCAGTGTTTTCGACCGTCTCTGGAATCTGGAGGCTTATCTTTCCCTCACCGCAAGTTGTTGGTCGCTCACAGTGCTGCTGAGCAGTGAGGCCAGACGTCGTACACCTGGTGCCGTTACGCAAGACCTCTTAGGGCGCGCACGAGCGAGAGCCAAATTCGGCGCACTCGGATAGATCGCGAGCTGGCCATGAAGGTGAAGCTGTCGCCACGCCTTGGTGCAAGAGCACGACGAATGAGTGTGCATCTTAACATCACAGCTGACATGGGCGGCTGCAAGGACGACGACAGCGGCTTCGTAACGGACAAGCCGGATTCGAAGAAGAAGAAGAAGCCGGAGCTTGACCTTCGCATCACTGTTCCGTCCCAAACGGTGGTGACAGCAACGATTTCTCTCGGCAAGTCCGCCACGCAGGCCAGGGTTGTGGTGGCACAAGCGCCGCCGCAGCTTTCTGGCAGCCCGGCCAGCCGCAAGGCCGGGCCAGCCCTCTCACACGGGCAGCGGATTGCCCTGCGCAGCACGCACGGTACCTACCTCTGCGCACGTGACAACGGCAGCGTGACGCTGCAGCCCTGGAGGAGGGAGTGGGAGGTTTGGACTGTGGAGAATTTGCATAGGGCCAGTGGTTCCTCTATGGCTGAGGAGCAGGGACATGGCGCATTTGTGTTGAAGAGCCATCACGGCACGTTCCTCCGCATGCACGGAGGAGGGGAGGGGGCGAAGTTGGACCTGGCCAGCTGGGCGGACGCGTGGGAGGTGTGGACGCTGGAGGAGGTGGAGGGTGGGAGGGTGAGCCTGAGAAACAGCGCCCACGGAACGTATGTGAGGGCCCATCCTGGTGGCAGAGCGGACGGTCAGGTTGCTGTAGCAGAGTGGGAGAAATTCACTGTGGAGTTGGTAGGTTGGTAATGAAAGTATTTCTGCTCCTGCTCCTGTCCCTGCAGCTGCTGCTCCTCTTCCTGCTGCTGCTTCTACTGCCCGCTACTGCGCCTACTCATTGCGGAGTGTCCATGGANGCTACGGCTCTTTCGCAGTGCAGCCATGATACGCTGAATGGGTGAAGACACACTCGTCTTCCAAATGGAAATCTGCTGCGGGTGTGTAGGGGAGGGAATGAAGCAGCAATGGACCTGGCTGCAGTCAGAGTTGCATGGACGGTGTCCTCGCTTGAGCAGGCTGGTGAGGGGAAGAAGACCTTTAAGATTGCTGCGCACTGGAACTACATGTGTACGTGTCTGAATGGTGTGGTGACAGCAGAAGCCTTGGCTGACTTGTGGGAGGGGTTTGCTCTCACAATTGTGTGACGGCTCTAACGGAGAAGGAAGTGGATGAGAGTGGTCCATTGCTTTGTGAGTATCTGCTGAGGCATGCATGCAGGTGTGAGTCACACCATGTGATTTAACTTCATGGTGCACACATTGGTGCATGCATCCGCATGTTGGTGGTGTGCAGTCCAGCCCACATGATGGTATTCCCACGTCAGCATATGCATTGGGTCAAACGAGTTAGATGTGGTGGATCTAGTGTACATAGATGTTGAGGGGTGTGCAAGCATGTCTGAGAAGGTGGAGAATGTTCAGAGAACTATGGTAACAAGTTGTGATAACAAGTTGCTGATACATGCATGGTCACATGATCCCATGTTATGCCATGCCTCTTGAGGAAGTTGTTTCCCAGAACAGTGGAGCTGATGCTTTCCTGCCTGGTAAATCTGATGCAATTCTGTCTACAATGTTCGATGTTCACAGCTGTGATCATTCAAGGGGCTTATATGTGAATATCACAAAAGAAGAACAGAAGAAGACGACAGTCTTTACTGCATAAGGAACCAGACGGAAGTCGGTAAAACACAGCAAGTTTACCTCATCATGCATTCATGCCCGGGCCATCCCAAGACAAAATAAGTAGGAAGATTCCCATGTCTATTTTCTGTAACAGTAGAAACTATCATGAACATGTAGTCCTTCAGAAGAACAAGTGGCTGAACACTGCTGGAACTCTGATGGCAGGAAGTCGACACGGCCATGGCCCTCGTAACAACTGAATCATCAGCAACTGCATTTACAGCACACTTTGTAGCGGTAGTAGTTACATCAAGCTGAGCAGTCAGACCAGCTCCCGCCTCAGGTACAATGGTGGGAGCAGAAGCTGGAAGGAAAGCAGCCACAGCCTTACCAGTTCCGTTCAATCCCTTTGACTGTGAGGCCGCAAGTGGGGCAGCAGTATCTTCCAAGATGTTCATAGCTTTTGCCGCTCAATTGCATGAGCAAAAATGAGCACAAACAGAAACGTTGCTCATACCTGTTACAACCACTTTTGCGTCTTCTTTTGCATTAAGAGCAGAAGCAGCAGCAGCAGCAGAACCATGAAGTTGTGCTACTGCTTCAGTCATCACCGCATGAGAATTAAAGGCAAGATGGATAGGAGCAGCATGAGAAGCAAGATATGATGCTGATCTTTTTCCTGCTGCATGAACGGCTGCGGCCCCCAGAGCATCTGCAGCCCCTGCCCCCACTCTAGTAGCATGTGGAGCTGAAAAAGAAGCAGGAGAATCTACAGCACCAGAATCGGTTTCCAACACCAAGCTCACTATATCTTACAGCAACAGGAACTTTTGGAGGAAGAAAATGTGATCAGAACATAGCACTTCACATACTGTGGCTCTGCCTGGAGCAAACTCGAACACCGTCTTTGGACCTGTGGACACTCTAGCAATCTGAATAGATGGTAAGCTGCAGCACTAATTTTCTTAAGCTCTTTCACAAAAATTTTGGGAGGAATATGATTCGTTGTTATAGTGCACAGAATCTTGAGGGACAGCACATCTTGGAATCACAGGAGCTGTGATAGTGAACTATTTTGGTGGTCGCACGTAGTATGGGTGAAAAGAACATGGTCTATTCAATGAGGAAACAATTCCGGGCTGCTTACAATGGCAAAGGTAAGATTTTCAGAGGAAACTTGTAAGCTGCTGGAGTATGATGCAACTGGGAATTTGAAGAAAAATGAAAAAGAAGATCAAGAAAGAGTTCCCGACTGTAGCTCAGTTTCTGTGAAACTCTCGTCGTGTGTGCAGATGTATCAGTTTGTACTTCCTTTGTACTTCCTCCCCAGACATACCCTTTATAACAGTGCGTACTCCCAAAGGCTCATTTGCAGACAAAGGACACAAACTTTAGTCTGTTAACTCCTGCCTTAAGTATGGAGAGCACACATGCATGCCTAGGTGGCTTGCAATGTAATCTAAAACAAGATACACAAAATACATGGTCCTTGAGCAACTCATGCAAGATGGACCACACATGTCTCATGTGATAGTGACATTTCAGTGCCCCATGTGCTCCCTAGTACAGGAAATGAGCTCACCTACCCTCAAAATGCATGCCTCAATCTGCTGATCTCATAACATAATGTGGTTTTCCTTTCACATGCTGTCATTGAGACGCTCTTTACATTGTGTTCTCATCATCAACGGCAAGATGGCTACTAACCATTGCCCCATTCTCTCTCTCTCTCTCTCTCTCTCTCTCTCTCCCTCTCTCTCTCTCTCTCTCTCTCTCTCTCTCTTTCTCTCTCTCTCTCCCTCTCTCTCTCTCTCNATGAGCTCACCTACCCTCAAAATGCATGCCTCAATCTGCTGATCTCATAACATAATGTGGTTTTCCTTTCACATGCTGTCATTGAGACGCTCTTTACATTGTGTTCTCATCATCAACGGCAAGATGGCTACTAACCATTGCCCCATTCTCTCTCTCTCTCTCTCTCTCTCTCTCTCTCTCTCTCTCTCTCTCTCTCTCTCTCTCTCTCTCTCTCTCTCTCTCTCTCTGTGGTACATGTCATGAGTTGTTTTTTCTACACTGCATCTTCTGTGCACTAAGTATGTTTGTTATAGAACCTTCCAGGAAATCATTGTTACTTGTGCTCATTTCCTGTCCACTTAAACAACAGCGTACATATCACTTTTTGTGTTCATTACTCTAAGGAAAAAAGTATAGAACAATACTCAAAACAACACTGTACTCATTATTCCAAAATGGATGCAGTTTTGTGTAAAAAGGAAATGAGAGCTTTTCTTTTCATGATGTTACATACTGGTAACACACTTAGAGCATGAATAGTGATTTTCCTTTCCAGAGGGTCTTCACTACAAGTAAGTAGCTCAGTCCTCTTGTCTGTTGACGTCAATTGATAGGATCTCCCCTCCCCCCTCTCCCACAAAACACAGTGAGTTTATCAAGCACGTGTAGCAGAGGAGTGCATCATAACAACCTCCATGTTTGTGCACTAATTTATTTTCTGTTCCCATGTTTTGACATCCATACGTAGTTTGTCTTTGCACAGATGCATATTCATGGCACTACCAGATACACTCTTCTGAAACAATTCACAGATACATATGCTTTTTGTTTGAGGGAAGGGGGTGGCTCCGCTTTTATACCCTAATGTCTCCCCCCTCCCCCATGCTGAGTACACTAGCAAACTGTAACTGGAAATATAGAGTTACTTCTCATTTGTTAACTGAATATGAATAGATTTTGGCTGTTGATGGACTTTGTGAAGGGAATCTGGCCAAGTAACAACCTGTACTACTGACTTTGGCGAATCGTATCCACTGGACAGCTCGGCCGTTTTCTGGGAAAAATCCACCAGATGTACCTGTGTTTCTCGCTCCAAGGTATTTTCCACCGGAAGTCAAATCGCAGCCAATTCTCCAAGCCGCTGTGCACATCCCAATTTTGAAAGCGTATATCTCCCTTGTTACTTGCCAGAATCCAATTATTCAATTTGCACCAGATTCAAAAACTCCTCCATTTCCTGGAACTCAATTCCAATCTGGATTAGGACTACTCTCCGTGTAGCTGGAGTAAAATTCAAGGATTTCCCTCCCTCCAGCAAATTGTCAACACCTCCCGGTGCCACACCCGGCCATGCTAAGGAGAAAAACACAACATTCTCCTCCTTGTAAATTTCATACCCGTTACTCCTGCTTTCTCTAACTCATCTCCTGCTACGCCTTCCAGTACTTCACACCTGGTCATCCAAAGTCCGGCCACGCTCATTACGTGCTGATCCATGGGTTGCGCTTTGGTCAAGCAGTCCGCAAGCATGTGATGCGTACTCTAATGCTGCAGCACTACCTATCCTTTCTCCACCATGTCTCGTGAGTAATGGTACTTCACATCCATGTGCTTTTTCCTCTTCTTTTGCATTGGGTTGTTGGTTAGCAAGATAGCACCAGTGTTGTTATCGTGCACTACCCTTGGTACTTGCTGCGGCATGCCTAGCTCCTCCAGCAACCTGCAAAGCCACACTGCCTCCTTGACTGGTTCAACCAACACGATGTACTCCGACTCAACTGTGGAGGTGGTGATTTAGTCCTACTTTCTCTTGCACCATGAGAGCACTGCACCTGGAAGGAAGAACATGTAGTTGGATGTGAAATTCCACTTTTCCACATCACCGGTGTAGTCTACATCCGTGTAGCAAACTGGACGTAAAGGGTCAGACCGTCCTTTGCCTTCGATCCTCAGAAATATGTGCATTATTGCCTGTAGATAGCTGAGGATGCACTTAACCGCCTTCCAGTGTAGTGGCCTTAGATTGGCCACATACCTACTCAGTTGACCCACTACGTAGGAAACATTTCGTCGAGTCACCACCATGGCGTACATGATGCTCCCCAGCGGCGATTGGTAGGTCACCCTTGCCATGTCCTCCCGCTCTTCCTCTGTTTGTGGTGTCATCTTCACACTCAGTTCACAGGTCATGGAGACTGGACTGCCAACTGCTTTGCATTCCTCCTAGTTGTACCTCTTCAGCACTTGGGCCATGTATTTGACCTGTCCCAGTTCAAGCGTGTGTGCCCGGTTCCGCGTAATGCTCATCCCAAGGTAGTACTCTAGCTCCCTTATGTCCAACATTTGGAATCTCCCACTATGGAAAAACATTATCCGGACGAGCGACACATTAAGTGGTTTTTGCACTGACGCTCGATGCAAATTCCGCCGGGAGTGCGCACTTTGGCACCCTTTGTGCCTCATCCCCAGGGTCCTTCTGATGGATTCTCTTATCACCTTGTTTGTCATTGGAGTCCTCCAAATCAGCTACTGACTTTGGTGCATTGCCGTGCTACGATGCCGCATCCTCGACTTTGACGTCCGTTGGCTCTTTGTATTCAAGAAGCTGGAACCACTCCCCGTTCTTTGGAGTGTCCACCACGCCCATGTTGTTCCTACTAATGTAACTCTATTGCTCATTAATCTCAACATCTCAACTACGGATTACCTCCTCCTTGTGCATGTCATGGATATTTTATGCCTTGTGTGCCCTCTTATAGCCAAGGAAAAGATATGGCTTTGTCCGTGTCTCCAGCTTGATGTCGTTCTGCTACGCAGCCTGCACCATCATGTGTGTCTTCCATCTGAACACTTTCACGTGTGCCACACATGGCTTGCACCTACTCCAAACCTCATGTGGCATCTTCCAGACGTTATGCCCTTCAACACAAGTGTTAAGGTGATGTTGATGGTGTAGGTCGGCGTACGCACTGTTGAGGATTTGCCCCTCTGCATGCCCAAGTGCGGCGCCGGGAGGCGCCGACGAGCCGCCGGAGAGAGGAAAATCCTCGTCGACGGATCTGGCAACTCAAGAATTGCTCGGATCCTAAAATGGAGGATTGCCCCTGAAATTTGACGAGTCTTTGAATCCGGTGGAAGTTGTTTCACCGGAATCAGACAAGTAACGAGGGAGATATGGGGTTCCAAAGTTGGGGTGTGCGCGGCGGCTCTGGGAGTCGGCCGCGGGTCGACCGGAGGTGGATAATCCACCTGAACAAGTAACAAAATGCCATCTGGGGATTTTGCTTCGGAAGGACTGCCGAGGCGTCCGGTGGATGATCTGTCGGATTTACAAGTGCAGTTTTTGTTACTGAGGGACAGCCAAAATCCTGGCTCGGAGTCCGAAACTCAGTAGTACAGTTTGTTACTCGGGGACTTCGTCAAAATTCCAACTGGAGGTCCGCGAATAGGTTTCGACCCACATCAATCCCCATCACCAAACTTGATGATTAACTCATCAAAACAGACCCCAAAGGTGCGAGGGGCGCCGCCACTACGCGTAGGGACATCTGCGCCTCCGGAATGGCGTTTTGATGGGTCCTTGATTTGTGAAGGCGCCTCGGCGGGCGACGTGGTGCGCGTCGCCGACTGAGCGGCTGGTTTGGGGTGCTGCGCTTAGGCTGACGTAGCAGGAGCTATGGTGATTCGAATTGTGCACAGTGTGGTGCGTTGGAGAGCTCATGACTAGCCCTACAAATGTTCAGATCATGTCTATGTTCAAAAACTAATGCAAAAATGCGTTATTCCCTTCGCAAAAGTGACTGTCTTGCACTTGTCTTCAACTGCCAGAAACATAGTGTGAGGCGACGAGGAAGCTCACGCTTTGACTCAGAACCTGCAGAAAAGAAGCCGTAAACGTAGAAGGCCTGTCAGGCCACGCTGGAACTGCCTTCACCCGGGGACCCAGTTTCTGACACGCACAGCTTCCACCACGAAGCTTCGTGGACATTCTGCATCCACCAACATGGCCCATACTATGTTTAGCAGCTTCTTGTTTGCCTACTCCGCCATGCCATTAGACAAAGGCAAATATAGTGATTTTTGTTCCCATTTTATTTCCTACTACTTCAGCCATCAACTACATCCCACGTACTCTTCTCTATTGTTGCTACGTCACGCTCTAACATTATTTTCAGTGTACCTCTCCACAGCGGTAACATACTCTTTCAACCGGTCCACCACCTCGTCTTTTTGCTTACTGAACTACACATATATTTTTTTTTTCTGTATTCATCTTTGAAGGTGACAAAGTAACACGTGTCACTCTTTTATGCTTTCTTGAATTGTCTGCACACGTTGCTCTACACAACCTCCAGCAGGTCCAAGGCATGATTCATGTTCTCGTTGAACGGCTTGCGTCCTACCTTGCCCAAAACGCAAGGCTCGCATTTTTTCCACGTTGCTATTTCTGTCGCCGATTCCACACCATCAATGACCAGGCTGCGTACCAGTTTGTGCCTCACCATCTCCTTCGCGAATGCACGTGAGGAGTGCCCCATTCATCAATGCCACAGTTCCAGATCAGCTCCCCTTCCTTCGGTTAGGTTGATGGTGCATTCCTCCGAGTCTGTTGAATTTGTCACCACATGTATTACCTTGGTATCAACAATGTAGATAAATTCCTCGTTCTTAGCATCCAACATGGTCTTGCTGCCACCAACCTTCCCTACAGCCACCCCCATTCTCCTAAAGAGCACCTTGAACCCCTGGTGTGGCAAGCGGCCGACACTTAGAATGTCATCCAAGCCAGATACATGTTTCACGTCCTTCATGGCAAGCTGCACCTGCTTCCCACCAACTACCACCTCCATGTCCACATCTCCTTTCCCAGCCACTAGTTCAACCTGATGAAAGCTGGGACAGCCCTCAAGGAGGTGATCAGGCTCACCAAAAGCCGCCTAGGCAGTACCAACTATATGTGAGAGGGAGTTGCATGTTGCAAAGACAGAAATTACAGAAGCAAACGTAGGTTTTCAGAGATTGAAAATTTCAGTGTTGACTCTTGGTAAGTTATCATAGCTTTCTAACAAGCCCTCACATGCCTGATTTGGCCTTGGGAGCACTGAGATACACTCTGTCAAAGTTGACCCTGTAGCACACTCTTTTAGCCTTGCGGATGAGCGGCAATCACCTTGTCACACAAGAGAATCATGTCTCACACGACCTGCACGGCCAACAATCGTAGACTACTCCTTCCTTGAAGTCTCCTAGAGGTCCTCCAGCTGGATTTTCTCCTTGAAGGCCGCTCTCAGCCGTCATGGTCAATTACTCTGTCGCGTTTTGAGCTGAAAGTGCTCAGGTCGTCACTTGAACCCAACCCATGATCTCCTAAACTTTGGAAGTCTATATCTCACTCGAACAGACTCCGAATTGAGATCCATAAAGTGCCTTGGAACCTCTGAAACATCTTCTATGCAGCTGTCATGCCAGATGATTTTTATCAGGAAACCTATGTTTTCACTTTCTGGCACCCTCATATCCATCATTCTCTGACTTTGCAAGAATAAAAATCACAGAATTCCGCACTGTCCCCTGAGCTGCTGAAAGCAGTGCACTGCCACCGCCTTGGTCAGGAAGTCTTTCAGCATCATGCTTGAAGGGCAGAACTTCATCTGTACCACCTGCTTTGCCACGAGCTCGCGGATGAAGTGATATCGCAGGTCAATGTGCTTTGTGCGGACGTCAAACTCTGCGTTCTTGGTCAGAGCAATGGCGCTCATGTTTTCACAGTAGATTATAGTCGGTATGGTCTGTTGCTGTCCAAGGCTTGCCAGCAGCTACCGTAGTCACACAGCTTCCTTTGCTGCTTCACTCAAGGCAATTTACTCTGCTTCGGTGGAGGAGAGGGCAATACACCCTTGTTTTTTGCTCCTCCAACTGATTGCACCTTCCCTAAACACAAACAGAAACCCACTGATGGAACTCCTTATTTCCAGGTCGCCCCTCTAATCTGTGTTGCTGTAGCCAATGAGGATGGGGCGGTTGTTGCCGTTGAAGGTGAGGCAAAGGCTGCTGCTGCTGTTGAGGTAGCGCAGCACGCGCTTGAATGCCTCCCAATGTGACATGCCCGGATTTGCACAGAACTTGCTCATCACTCCCACTGCTTGGCTGATGTCGAGGTGCGTGCCTACTGCTGCAGACATGAGGCTTCCAAATGTTGCTTGGTATGGCACTGCTTCCATGCGGCTACTCTCTTGCATGCCATGCGGAGTCTGCATAATGCTCAGCTTTGCTCCCACTTCCAGTGGTGTTGCAGCCTTGCGCACTCCTGCCATATTGAAGTGCTTGACAAATGTCGCTCACGTATGTGCTTTGCAACAACTCCAAATTCTGCTGCTACCGGCCGCGCTTAAACTGAAAGCCAAGGTGGTAACTGAGCTCTCCCATGTATTTCATGTCAAACCTGGCAGCAAGGGACTCTTTCACATTGTCCAAGTGAGACTTGGATTCAGATGCAATGAGCAGACCATCAAGATGGAGCAAGATGATGACCTTTCTTGCCTCTTGCACGCGCCCATAGACTGCATGGCTGGCTTCGCTGCAGACAAGCCGAGCCAGCTGCTCATACATCTTCTGGTACCATGCTCGCAGTGCTTGCTTGAGGCCATAGAGGGCCTTCACAAGCTTGCACACCAAATCCTCCTTTCCTTCCACTACATATCCCTGCAGCAGCTCCATGTACACATCCTCCTTGAGATCGCCATTCAGAAATGCAGACGTCACATCAATTTGGTGCACCTCCCAGTCCATAGCAGCAGCAAGAGAGAGGATCGTTCGGATGGATGGGATCTTTGCAAAAGGTGCAAATGTCTCATTATAATCCACACCCTCAGTGTATGCATATCCTTTCACAACCAACAGTAATTTGTACCTGAGCATCTTACCATCCACCCCACGCTTGCACGTAGAAGATCCACCGGCACCCGATAACCCGGCTGCCATGTGGAGCTTCCTCGAGGGTCTAGGTCCCGTTCTTCATCAGTGCACCATACTCCTTTTCCGTCGTGACACACGAATCTGCCGCCTCAGCGCTGCCCATGGCTTCAGCAAATGTGGCTGGATCATCGGTACTGGTGAGGAAGAGGAACTCAAGGTCACAAAACTCTGTTGGTGGTGGAGTGGTGCACAGGTTCAGCCACTCACCTTGCTTTGTCTACTTCTTTGCACGCCTCTTTGACCACAGTAGCTACTCCCCACTTTCCTTTGCACCTTTGTTGAGACGTGCAGACCTTGTGGCAGCTTCTGTGTGTTGTTTTGCTGCTCCTCCTCATCACATTTGGCTGCTGGATCCTTCTTCTTCTCAGCTCCCTCCACCTCCTTGTCATTGCTGCTATCACCGTTATCTTCCGCACCACCCTCCTCTCCTGCCGTTTCTTCTCCCACTTCAGGTACAAGTGCAAAATCATGTCGTACTGAAGACATAGGGCTCCAACTCCAGCCCTTTACATCCTCTTGAAAGACCACGTCACGGCTCCTAATGATCTTGCATGCAACAAGGTTGTATAGGCGGTATCCCATGGTGTCGTAACTGAGGAAAGCCGCCCTCACCAACTTTGAATCTAGTTTGATCCGGTTGCTGGCAGGCACGTGCACAAATGTGTCACACCTGAAGACTTTCAGGTGCATCACTGTTGGATTGCGTCCCATCCACGCCTCCTCTGGTGTCATCAGTGGCACGTCGTGCGTGGGACTTTGGTTTTTCAGGTACACGGTAGTGTTGACCGCTTCTGTCCAAAAGGTTGGCGGGAGCTCCACCTCTTGGACCATGCTACAAACACGCTCCATGAGTGTGCGTTTTGCGTGTTCAGCCACGCCATTCAGCTGTGGTGTTTGCGGCGGGGTGACTTTGTGCCAGATCCCGCGACGCTTGAGGAAGTTTTGGAAATCATTGGAGAGGTACTCTCCTCCACCGTCGGTGCAAAGCACCTTCAACATGCCACTCTAATATTGTGCAGCAGCAATCCACACCTTGAAAACATCAAAGCACTTATCCTTTCCTGCCACGAAGGACACCCACGTCTTCCTTGATTTTTTATCAATGAATATGACAAAGTACAACTTGTCAGACAAGGACTGAGATGGCATAGGACTACAAAAATCAGAGTGGATGAGTGAGGGAAGCTCAGCCACCCCCTTCCCTTCCCCCATAAAAGGAGAGCGAGCTTAATTCCCTTCAATGTAGCTCTCACAAGCCAATGCACCTTGTTGCTTCAGCCCATTCAGCTCCAGGCTGCGGACCATGTGCTGCATGGAGATGATTGCGCCAAAGCCGAGGTAACCAAGCCGGCGGTGCCACAGGCCAATGTCGTATGTTCCCTCTCTTGTTGCCAATGCTGAGCTGGCTTTGTTCTCCAACACCACATAGAGACGGTAGAGTACATCCTCCTTGTTTGCTTTTGCAAGTTCATGGCCTGCACAGGCAGAGATGGTGCAACCACCATTGTCAAAGCGAATATGCATGCCTTCAGTGATGAGACATGAGACAGCGAGGAGGTTAGCTTCCAGCCTCGGAACATGGAACACCCCCTTAACACAACGTTCTACGTGTGTACACATAGAACGTTGGATCAATGGAAGCACAAACCACAATCTCACCCTCCCTAATCATCATTTGCATATGTTTGTCCCCCATGTACACCCGACGAGGCTCAATGGCGGTGTAGACAACGAACCACTCCCGGCAACACGTCATGTGCCACGTCGCTCCCAAGTTGATGATCCAGAACAAGGCAGTGTTTTTGGAGACGTGCAGGACCCGGATGGTGGTCACAATTCCACTCTCCCAATCTGTTGCGTTCGCGAAAGCATCAGACTGCTTTCCCGCTCCCACTCCAGCCACAAGTTCTGCCTTCTTCTTCCAGCATTTGTGCACCCAATGGCCTGGCTTCTTGGAATAGTGGCAATTCCCCTTCTTCTTCCCTCCTCCACTGTTTCCCCTGGTTTGTGCAGCATGAATCCCATGACCACAGTTGGTGATGAGAGCAATGTCCAGTCCGCTTCCGCCCTCCTCTCACTTGGGACCCTCCTCCTCAAAGAGTAGGCTCTCCTCCACATTTTGTACATCATTGAGGGAGAGCGTGTTGCCGCGCTCATCCAGGCAACAATGAGAGGAATTTAGCTGCTAGGAAGGCTGGAGAGAATGATTAGCATGAGCACACACTCCTTTACAGGGTCCTCAAGAGCAGCAAGCCAGTCAGACAGAGACTTCACCATGTTGATGTAGTCAATCATAGATCCGGACTCATCCGTCTTCACAGTTTGAAAAAAACTACGAAGCTACATGTTCATGATAATTGACTTAGATGAATATGTAGAATCAAGCTTCTTCCAAACCTCATTTGGCATGAAGATTCCATGGACAAGGACTTGTTGCCGTTTGCCAAGGCAAAGGTAGATGGTGGCAAGGGCACTGTCACGCTTCTCTGCAATGGGTACAGGCCTCACCAGTTGAGAGAGATGAATGAGCTGGTTCCTCCTCACTCACATGGCTCCAGATTCCCTTCTTCATCAATATCACCGTCATGTAGTTGCTCCAGTTGAAGAAGTTCTTGCCTTCAAACTTGGCGATGTTGACGTCGGCCACCACAGAAACGGATATCGCCATGGTAGTGCAACGTTCAGCTCCCAAACTACTCTCTAACATAACAGGGTGCCTGGAATGCCTTAAGGATGAGGCAAAGCCTTGTTCAAGCTCTGATACCACTGATGGAAACTTGGAAAGCCCTGACAGAGGTGATCAGGCTCACCTAGGCAGGACCAATTGTGTGTGAGAGGGACTTGCAAGTTGCACAGACAGAAATTTCGGAAGAAAACATAGGTTTGCAGAGAATGTGTCGACTCTTGAGTGAGAAATCAAATCAACACAGCTTTCAAACAAGACATTGTACACCTCATTTGGCCCAGGGAGAACTCAGATACACTTTGTCAAAGTTGACCCTCTATCACACTCTCCTAGCCTAGCGGAATGAGTGGCAGTCACCTTGTCACACATGAGAATCATGTCTCACACTACCTGCACGGCCAACAACCATAGACTACTCCTTCCTTGAAGTCTCCTGGAAGTCCTCCAGCCAGCTTTTCTCCTTGAAAGCCACTCTCAGCCTTCCTGGTCAATGATAATGCCGCCTTTTGAGCTGAAAGTGCTCAGGTCGTCACTTGCACCCGACCTATTATCTCCAAACTTTTATAATCCATATCTTACTCGGACAGATTCCAAATTGAGTTCCATAAGTGCCTTGGAACCTGTGAAACGTCCTCTATGCGGGTGTCATGCCAGCTGATTTTTATCAAGCAACCTATTTTGTCACTTTTTGGCACCCTCATGTCCATCACAACCTTGTCATTTGCAACCACCATGGACTTTCTGGACTTGGTGTAGTTGATGAACCCAACCCTCTTGATCTGGGTGTGCTCCTCTACTCTAGATTCAAGGCATCATTGGTTAGCCTTCTTGAGGAAGTGTTTCTGAGTGCCATTGAGAAGTGCTTTCTTGCCTTTGGCTTCCTTGTAGCTTGCCTTTGCATCCTTGGTGCAATCACTGGCTCAGTTTTCCTCCTTGTTCCAGGTGTGGCAAGCATCCTTCTTGGCGCACATCTTGTTGTCCCCATGTCCTCCACCTCCCGTGCCCCCACTTTGTCCATCACATGTTTTGTTTACGTGGACCGATGAGGAAGACAAGGAATCCCCACGACTCCGACGTTGAGCCTCATTATGGATGTACTCTACAACCACGTAATAGGTGAGCTTTACCTCTTTCCATCTTCCCAAGACGGTGATCAGAGGGCTGTAACTATCACAAAGGGCCATGAGGAGGGCCATTTTATGTGGTTGCGTGTCAATCTTCTACCCCACATCATTACATTGATCTATTGCATGGAGGTCATGAAACAATCTCCCTCCTTAATTCTCAATGAAAGGAGTCGCTTCATTGCAAAGATTCTTTTGCAAGAGACTTGGATTGATGGATGACACAGAGCTTTTGCCAATCTTTCATTATGTTTTTTCAGCCCTTAAAGTAGCCCCACTATAACTCAACCGTACCGGACACAAACAGCATGAGTACCTCCCTGTTCTTCTTTGTAAAGGCCTCCTTTTGCATTTTTGTTGTCACTTTATCAAGGAGGTCCGATCCTTTCATGACCTCCAGTATCGCCTTATGCGTGAGGTAGATCTCAAAGTGCCACCTCCATAATCAAAATTCAGGGTTTCTTGCATATTTGTTGATGGGCTGTGTCTCCTGCTAAGTCATTGTCCAGTCTTCCACGCCAGAATCTCAGAGCTTGGCGGCGATGTCTTCCGTGACAAAAATTCCATCCGCCGCTAACGCCGTGAAAAATGTGAAGATTGGTCAGGATTGTGGGCCCATAATCCTTTGTAAGACTGTTGTAGGGCAGCTCCAACATGGCCCGACTGGTTCTCCGTGTTCACGGCTGTGTATTGTGCAAGCTCTTAGTCTAAACGCAAGCTCTCTGGTCGCCTCATGCTGTGTTTGTAGGAGTTTCACAGTACTTCGCGGCAGTCACTTTTGCAAACATAATTATATGAATTTCAGTGAGTTTCTGGACATGGACATGAACTGACAAGTTATGTGGCTACTCTTAAGTTTTCCAATATACCAAGACCGCATGCAATCCGGCTAGCCGTAGCTCTTTCTCTGTCAGCCAAAGAATGGCAAACCAATCCAGCCGCTCAGTTACTGGCGCATGTAATGCCCGCCTGCCGAGGTGCCCTCGCACATCAAGGACCCATCAAAACGTCTTTCCAGTGGTGCAAATGTCCCTACACGTAGTGGCAGTGCCTACCGTGATTTTGGGGCGTTCTTGAGTATGTTCATCATCGAGTTTGGTGATGGGCATTGACACAGTTCGAAACCTGTCCACGGACCTTCAGCCAAAATTTTGACCAAGTCCTTGAGCAACAAATTGTACTTCTGAGCGTCGGACTCTGAGCCAGAATTCTTGCAGAATCTCCAAGTAACAACCTGTACTACTGACTCCATTGGTTCTTGTTCACCGAAAAATTGGCAGTCTTCTGGGAACAATCCACCAGATGTACCTTTGTTACTCGCTCCGGTGGATTTTCCACCTGAAGTCAAATCGTGGCCAACTCCCCAAGTCGCCGAGCACACCCCAGCTTTGGAAGCTCATATCTCCCTCGTTACTTTTCCAAATCCAGTGATTCAGCGACTCGTCAAAGTTAAGGAACTTTAATCAAATCTTGACTGGGAGCACTCTTCAGGCAGCTAGAGTGAAATGCGAGAATTTTCCTTCCTCCATCGGCTTGTCAATGCCTCTTGGCGCCGCACCCAGGCATGCTAAGGGGAAAAACACAACAGAAATAACCCAGGGTTGTGAAATTTGTTCCATTTTTTCAGGTAGGTTTTTCATCCCCACCAGAAGTCCTTGTTTCAGTCGGAGACACTGTGGCATATACATGTAGTGCCTACGGAGCATGTGGAATCTTGCTTTGATGTTGCCAAAAATCATCTCAATCATAGAACTTGTGGATGTGTGGCATTTGTTAAACAAATAATCCGCGTTTTGAGGCCATTATGCACCATCTCCAAACTCATTGAGGTGGTAATGACCTCCTCAGAATTTTTTCATGAGGTTGCACTCCCTGGGAAGGCTTGCATCTGCTAGCAAGTACTTTCCACATAGCACTCTAAACCCACGTTGCAAACTATCCATGAACATCCTAGAGTCATATACTGAACACCCCATCCCATTTTCACAAATGTGAAGCGTGGATCACCATTGCATGTGGCCAAAATGTTTTGCATGACTTGTTGATGGCAGTCAACATAGGCACCATGATCTAGAGCTGGAACAGTGACGGGCACATGTCTTCTGTCAATTGCACCAAACAATCGGTAGACCACGGCAGGTAATCCGGTTGGTCTTCCCATGCCAATGTAAATGGCAAATTTTCCATGGGTTGTTCAATGGGTTCCGGTTCCAAAGAATTAAGCTCAATCACAAATTGCCTCATGATGGACAAAACAATGGTGGTACTACGTTGAGATTTTTATTTTCTGCCTCGACCATCTTAAAACCCAAGAAAAAAGAAAAAAACATACTACGTTGAAATCTCTCACTTAACTCCCTCACGGGCATGGCATGACCTGTGCATTGTAGCCACATGAAAACCTTCTCTTGTACGGAAATCCTTGAATCAAAGATAGAGGTCGGACCACAGACAATTTGGATGATGTACCATGTGTCACGATTCATGCGGCACATGTTAATGAAGTGTTGTGGATGGATTTCTAGAATCCCATGTAGCAGTAAGAGGGCCAAATATTCCCGTGTGCATTGGCCGGTTTTGCACTCTATCCAAGGTAGGCCGCATCATGACATTGAAATACGTTTGCATCATAAACACAAGGAAAATCTGCAACCGCATCGCACAACGGACTCTCTCTCTCTCTCTCTCTCTCTCTCTCTCTCTCTCTCTCTCTCTCTCTCTCTCTCTCTCTCTCTCTCTCTCTCTCTCTCTCTCTATCTCTCTCTCTGTGTGTGTGTGTGAAGGACATCTCCCAATTTTCACTTTTTTTTAACAAATTTTCTCAAAAGAACAAGTGGAATTGGGCAGAAAACATCTCTTTGAAATCTTCTGAGACCACAACACCAGCCTTGTGATATTCAATCCTGAACTGACATATGCTATGCACAAGGAATTGATGTTGGTATTAGTTGCCACAATGAGGATGTGGTGATGCTACCTGGAATGTGTCATCCATACTGACCAAGATGTCATCAAATGCCTCAGGAATTTAACCAATCGATGCCGCAGATTGGATGGGTTGAGTTCCTCCACGCTATTTCAACTATGACATAAGTGCCGATCTGGAAGAAAAACAATTGTGGTGCATGCTCTCTATGAATGATCCAAAACTACGGTCAGGGTTATAATAATGTTTGCACATATGAGTAAGACCTGTACTTTCAGAAACTCTACATATGTAGCTGCGAAAGATCTTATGGCTAAAACAAAACAAGAAACTGATTGGATACTCTAAAATGGTGACAAAGATTCACTTTTTGGATAATTTTGTGAATTAATGAAATAAATTAATGAATAATCAATTAACATACATACAGACATTACATTTATCATAAAACATGTGAAATGTTTCAGAGGTAGAGGTGTAGAAAAACCACATCCTTGGATAAGAGTTTCACCACTACATACACCAAATGAGCCATGGTCGGGCATCTCTGTGGATTTTGTAATGGATTTTCCTGATAAAACAGAAGTTTTTAATGCAATCATTTTGGTGGTAGATCTCTTCTCAAGGATAGAATACTTCATTTAGCATTTCCACCATCATCACCACTGAAAAACAAACATCATTGTTCCTGGACATCACGTCAACTACATTGAAGTCCTATCCTTTATCACCGATGACCAAGATGAGAGCTTTACAAGTAAGGTTTTATTCAGACATAATGATTCATTATTGTAGATGGAACCAGATATAAATGGCCTTCAATATTCATTGTAACAGACGAACCAATAGTAAGAAAAACGTGCAGAAAAAAAACTACTCCAAATCTTCTAAAAGCCACAAGATACCAACTAGACAATCCAAATGTTGACTGCCCAGCTTGCATACAGCCTCTGAATTGGTGATAAAACTTCCATTTGAGGGTTTTTCTAGTGAATTCCTTGCAATCCCAGTTTCACTGAATGTTTCAAGTAGCACACCCATGATGGCATCGGGGGGGGGGGGGGGGC
>SZWC01009344.1:7336-19299 GCA_023375785.1 Penium margaritaceum | reverse complement strand
GCGCGTTTGGCTGTCACATTGCTCAGAAGGACCCATGAATGCACAGCCGGCTGCAGCCCTCACCTCCTGCTCTCCATGGTTTCTGCAAGTCTCTGCCCCCTCTCCCATAACTGCGTCCTTGTCCGAGACATCCACCACTTCTACCACTTCCTGTGGTTCAATTTCCTGCCTGCTTGTTGCTCCGCCTCCATTTCCTATTTTGGCTGTTGCGTGGTGTCTGACCTCTACCTCTCCTTGCACTCTCTCCTCCTCTCCCTCACTACCGTGATCCTCGTCCTCTCATGCCTCAAGTGCCCTGCGCATACAGAAATTGTGCACCAAGGATCCCAGGCTACTCGCAGGAGTAGGGGAATAACTGCAACAACGAGTGTACTGAAACTAGCTGCTCTCGTGATGGATTTGGTGCAGATTTGCAGACAAGGGGGATGTTGAGTAGAGTGACAGGTGTGAAGGTGGCTGGGCCATGGGAGCAAGAGTTGCGAGTGGTTGTTGAATGCCAGGCTACATCTCCATGGAGGGTGCTCAATGGAACGGTGTATGGCGGGGATTCCCCTCCCTTGCCTGCGCCCGGAGGGGCCACGCTGGGGCTGTGTTGCACACCACTCAGATGGATGCAAGTGTCTTGCAAACTGTCACTATCATCCCTTTCTCCCTGGTTTTTGGGTACACTCTTGACCTGGATCCTTATGGGGAAACCCTGTTGGCCTGCACCCTCTTGCTCTCTCCTCCGTCTCTGCACCCTGGTGACCTCTGCTGCTCTTTTCTCCTCGTTGTGAATGATATCTGCCTCTGTGAGTACCTCCTGCTCCCAAAGTCCTCCCTCTCTTATGGCGTCCTTGTATTGTTCACGTTGTGTCAACCAAGGCCCATAATTCCACCACTTGCTGCGGATGGCTCTGGCAGCACACTCACCCGATTTATGTGTTGCCCTTTTTGGTGCTTGCCTTCCTTGGACCCCAGCTATGGCTTTTTCAAACATCAGCTGCCGGCCCTCTTCCCGGTCCAAGCACAAGACGTCCGGCCTCTTTCCTCTTGCATGTGCTCTGACTGGACCAGTGATGCCGTCAAAGACACCCCTGTCTTTGACACTCACACCACCCATCCCGCTGTCCGCAAGGATTTCTGCGTACTCTCTGGCTACGATGTTGTGCACCCGGATGCATCAAGAGTCTCAAAAACTGCACCGTACGACATGGTCTAGGACGTAAAGATCCAGCCACACCCTTGCTGCGCAGGTGCAGCGCCAGGCGCGTGTGAGCTGTTGAAGCGCAAGTCTAAGGCGCATACGGACTGCCACCTGATAGTCTCCAGGGCAGATGTAGAGTGCATCAAGCTGGCCTTTTGGATGAGCCATCAGCCAAGAACCAGAATGGTCCCCCTTGATGCTGGTGATACGTTGGATTTGAGGGGTGGCCTCCACCAGGGGAAGGTCTTCTGTGATGGCTGCTCGTAAGTTTGTGGCAGAGGAGGCATTTTGTTCAGTGGAAAAGTCACAAAAGAGGCCGTGTGGCACCCCAAGGTCACTGTCACGAAGGGATGGGATGTGGGCTTGGATCCCTGTGGGGAGGAGGGAGGTTGCAGATAACCATGCGGTGACTGGGAGAGAGGAATGAAGGAGAAGTTCAGGTGGGAGGATGCAACGTGTGAATTTCCATGACTGTGCTTGTGTGTAAACGTAGGAGAGCGGTGCAGAAGCATCAGCACTTGGGAGCCCGAGTCCACCCATGTGGATGGGTAGGCGCGCCAGAAGGCTGGCATGCTGCTCAGCACAAACTTCTCATTTACGCTTGCTGTTCCCTATGTGGAGTAAGGATTTAGTCGCGCCCCACACAGTGGCGTCCCAATGTCGCAACCTTACCAACCAAGGACCAGATGGTGGGTCGGTGCGCATGAGGTAATGAGCATGAGGGAGGAGACTCTCATGAAGGATAAGAGAGGCTGCCTGGACGTCCTCCAGCTGGATCGCCTCTTTCATGACCTCTTTCTGTGTTCCCAAGACCTCCTCCAAAGTCCGGGCTGCAAACCCGATTGTGCCGAGAGGAGCCCCGAGCACCTTGAGGCCATCGCGGGTGATGGAAACAGCCTCAAGGCTGGAGATGGGACCCACAATGGTACCAGCTGGGTGGAAGATCTGACACTTGCGGGCCTGGATGGCGAGTCCGATGTATGTGTGTGTGTGTGTGTGTGTATGTATATGTGTGTATATGTGTGTGTGTGTGTGTGTGTGTGTTTGTGTGTATATGTATGTCAATGAGTGTGTGTGTGTGTGTGTATACATATGTGTATGTGTGTGTGTTTTTCAGTGTGTGTGTGTGTGTGTGTGTGTGTGTGTGTGTGTGTGTGTGTGTGTGTGTGTGTATGTGTGTGTTTATGTTTGTGTGTACTAGTTATGTTGATATTGAACTTTCATGGATGTACAACACAATAGTACTAAATACCATGATACTTGTGCGCCACGAAGTTTAGTACCACAGTAAAAATGCACCGATATTGTTTCCCTTTGGAAAGTCTAGTAAACATCTCGTGAAGTGGAAGGACTGTGACGTAGCACACAAGTGAGAGTTCTACACTTGTCATAAGGCTCCCATTCATAGGGCTACAACATCAATCATCTGATCGACGGGCATTTTCTTCTTCCACTAGCCATTACTATGTCATCCACCTGAATGCCACGACTAATAGAGGAGAACTGATGGAAGTCAACTCAAGTCCTTTACATCCACGCCTATGTAATTCATTTTTGACATTCATAGCCCAAGTGTATTGAATTGTACGCCATCAGGTCTAGAGTATCTTGACCATTTGAATGACTTGTGTTTTTTTCTCCCACTCCTTATACCTACAACTACACTTCTTTTCATGTTTCTACTAAATTCTATGTTATGATTACTAATTCCCTTGGTTTTCTTAACCCTCCAGACTAACTGTGTGCAGGAGAATTACAAACTCCCTATTTTCATCAATGCTTCCTTCCACCATGTATCCTCACTGCCTCAACAACCAAGCCTTACTTCATCCATCACTTGATCTGTTACATCACATACGTCACACTTGTCAAGATCCTACGATCTCATGACTTTTGTTTATGTGCTTGAATTTTCCTATTCTTTTCATCAAGGAAATGCTAACAGTAATATTTATCAATGATCATGACCAAAACATACACGAATAATGACCACCCAGCAGTCTTTTGACCCAAACATCAAATTCTTGGATATGCATGACTCTTGAGGATGTTGTGTTCTCAATGTCGAAGTGCTACTAGACTTGTCTATGTGCAGGCTTATTACAAACTACTTGTTTTCATAAATTTTTCCTTCCACCAAGTATCCTCTATCAACCGGCCTCAGGAAAACAGACTAGAAAACAGGGCTGACACAATGGCACCTGCCGTATGCTCCTATCATTTCAGCTAGGAGAAGATATTACCCTCACAATCACGGTTCCACACTGAGCAGCTCCTGGGCAATCAATTGCTAGCAACTGTGTCCACTCACAACTTGGTCACTTTCGTGCAAGGTGCTAGTTAGAGACAAAATTCTGGGGCTTAGACCAACCAGTGCCTTCTTTTTTCTGTTCCTTAGTTTGACAGCTCTGTGAGGAGAATCGAAGGCCAGATTGTGTAATAAGGATGAGGAATGAGCCTTGTACATATACTCCTAGACCTGGCATCTAGGGTGTTTGGGTAGTGGCACTTTTGGAGATGGCCACTTCACACCACCTCACCAGCTCACCAATTGGCACATCCACTGACCGCCAAGTGGCACATCCTCCTCATGCATGGAGGATTTTCTAGAAAACGTCCCCTGTGCAAGAAGGTCAAAAACCTTCCTGCTCACATCAAGACTTGATCGCATGATCTGCTATCCATTGCGCTACACTTCTGGTTTCTCGCTTAGACGTGCACTATAAACAAGGTTTGAGGGACTTACTCCAAGGGAGCAGTGCATATCCAACCTGTTCATTAAGCCATAGCAGTGGCCAAGGAGCATAAAAGAACAACATCCTCACTGCGTCTACGACCAAGCCTGACACATGTTGTACGCAAGTACGAGATTAGGAGTTCAATCCCCCTCAGAAACATAAAAAATCAGATAAAGAAGTCAAAATGATGGGAAAGGAGGCCAAATCACGAATGAATACATGTTTGATCAAGACCCCTTTCACACCAAGGCGCACTTAACTCCCGTACATGGTTTCTTTCCCATCCAAACTGAAGATGGATTGCTCGCACATTGCCTAGCTTTGCGCAAAGGGACTTGCAGTTGCTAACATATTCTACTACCTCAGAGCTCTAGCAACTTCTAAAAAATCCAAGTCACCATTGAACGGTCCCGCCTTTGTGTGAGGGACAAGATGCCGGAACATAACTTAGTTTACAGTGGACACGCAAAAGGTGCGAGACAAGTGCTTTTGCAAGCAGCTGCTCTGAAATTCCTCCCATCTTGTTGGGAGCATATTCTGCACCTTTTGGTGTGAAAGCAACCTGGTACAATTTCATTACGAATCTTCCGCATGGAGCCTGTACGCATTAAGAAACATTGCAGATTTGGTATGTTTCTTCATGCAGTGTTCTCGCACGCGGTGGACCAGGAGCTTGGTCAGGCCTCAATCGGTGACCCATCAAAAAGTTGAGCGTGTTAAAATGACGGCGGTCCCCCATTGGCGCCCCAACTTGGCAGACCACAAGCAGCGGTAGCCCAATCTTGCATCCCTCACAATCGGGCATCCCAACAGAATCCACCCTGTCCCAGAGTAGTGCCTCCAATAGAATATTTGAAGGTGATCTCCTTTTGGATGTTCAGCAACTTTGCTGTGATTTTAGCAGTTTTGTTAATGAAGTTTTAAATGTCATGTAAACTGGGAGTCACCTTGTGTCCACTGGAATCCATGCAGGCCATCCTCAAGACATCTTTAGACTTTCGATAGAAATCATTGTTTTCCAACATTTCTTGTGGGGACGGCCAGCTGAGATCTAACCAACATCTAATTAGTCCACCGTGAAAATCTCTAGTTCAATCGTCAAACTTGTTTTGTCTATTTGAGAACCAACTTCCCGCAACTTCTATGACGCAAGCCAAAAACAAAACTGTTCCATCGAGAAGTCGCTCCACATTTCCGCTGGTGTGAGCGAGTCGTGCAAGGTTAGATTCATCTGCTTGATGTCAACCGGCCTGAGACAAACAGACTAGAAAACAAGGCTGACAAAATAGCACCTGGCGTCCGCTCCTAGCACTTCAGCTAGGAGAAGACATCACCCTCAGGATCACGGTTCCACACTGAGCAGTTCCTAGGCAATCACTTGCTAGCAACTGTATCCACTTAACACTTGGTCACTTTCGCGTGAGGTGCTAGTCAAAGACTAACTCCTGGGGCTTAGACCAACTAGTGTCTTCTTTATGCTGTTCCTTGAATGGACAACTCTGTGAGGAGCATCTAAGGCCAGATTGTGTGATTAGAACAAGGAATTAGTACATATAATCCTTGGCGTGGCTTCTAAGGTGTGTGGGTAGTGGCACTTTTGGGGTGGCCCCTCCACACCACCTCACCAGCTCGCCCATTGGCACATCCACTGACCGCCAAGTGGCACATCCTCATGCATGGAGAAATGTCGAAGAAACTTCCAATGTGCAGGAAGGTCAAAAACCTTCCTGTGCACATCAAGGCTTGATTGCAGGACCTGTTGTCCCTAAGTCCAACATGCTATCCGTTGCGATACACTTCTGGTGTCTCGCTTGGACTTTAACCACGAACAACGTTTGGGGGACTTACTCCAAGGGAGCAGTGCATGCCCAACCTGTCCGTTAAGCCATAGCAGTGGCCATGGGGCATAAAAGAACAACAATATCTCCTTTGCACCTTAGGCCACCTGCTGTGGTAGTTTTTTTCCGCATGAACCTGTAGCTTTGTGTTGTGTTTGTGCACGTCAGCTTTCTTGGTCTTTAGTTCTCATCGCTTGCATCCACCATGCCGACTCCTTGAGCACCTGCAACATGCAAGTCGTTGTCTAGCGGCTTTGTTAAGAAGTCTGCAAGCATTTTCTTGGTTGTGACGTGCTCCATTTCCACGACACCCTTCCCAACAAGGTCACGTGAGTAGTGGTACCGAATGTCCATGTGCATTGTACGCCGGGAGATCATGTCATCCTCTGCCATAGCGATGGCACTTTGGTTATCAATGCGGATGACCGTTGCTTCCTCTTGTGTTGCCTTGATCTCATCAAGAAAACTACGAAGCCACTGTGTTTCCTTGCACACTTCAGAGAGTGCAATGTACTCTGCCTTAGCAGTAGAAAGCGAGACCCAGTCCTGCTTCCTGCTTGCCCATGAGACCGCACCATTGTTGAGAAGACACACAAACCCTGAGGTGGAATTCCTATCTTCAATCCGCCTTCCCCAGTCCGCGTCACTGTAGCATGTCAGTCGCAGCGAGTCTGATCCTTCTAGACCTCCAAACCGAAGTCCCACGTGCCGAGTCTTTTTGAGGTAGCGAAAAAATCCGCTTTACGGCCTGCCGATGTTCTGGCCCAGGGTTGGCCACAAACCTGCTCACCTGGCCCACCGCATAAGCAATGTCAGGTTGCGTTCCCACCATCGCATACATGAGGCTCCCAACGGCGGACTGGTACAAAATGTTTTGCATCTCCCGCCGGTCTGCCTTGTTGCTTGGTGACATGGAGGAGGAGAGCTTGCAGTCAGAGGGCATGGGGGTGCTAGCGGGTTTGCATTCCTCCATGTTTTAGCGCATCAAGACATCAATGATGTACTTGGTCTGGTTGAGCTCAATGGTGCCTGCTTTGCGGTTGCGGTGAACAGCAGTGCCGAGGTAGTACTTGAGAGGTCCCATGTCCTTCATCTTGAACCTGCTGGCCAGATTTTTCTTGAGGTCCGTAAGGGCCTCCTTAAAGGAAGAACACATGATAAGATCGTCCACATACAAGGCCACAAGCAGCAAGCCACGTTCGTCCTCCCGCACAAAGACGCTGGGATCATTCTTGCAATGCGTGAAGGAGATCTCAGCCATGAAGTTGTCCATCTCCTTGAAAAAGAACCCGTGGGGCCTGTTTCAGCCCGTACAATGCCTTCACCAGCTTGCTCACCTTACCCTTTGGTGCTTTGACACCTTTTGGTACCTCCATTAGCACCTCCTTGTCGAGCTTCCCATAAAGGAAGGTTGCCTTCACATCCATCTAGTGGATCTCAAGGTCTTTGGCAGCAGCGACGGAAAGCAGGGACCTGATGGAGGCAAACGTGATGATTGGTGCAAAGGTCTCATCGTACTCAGACCCTGCGCGCTGTGAGAATCCTTTCGCCACGACCCTTGCCTTGTACTTGTTGATGCTATCATCTTGCTTCCGCTTCAACCTGAGCACCCACTTTGAGCCCACCACGTGAGTGTTAGCGGGTATATCCACGAGCACCCATGTGCCGTTTTCTTCGATGGACGCAAGCTCGCTATCCACCGCCTCCTTCCACTTGGCCGCATCAGGCCTTGCCAGCGTCTCAGCCATAGTGATCGGCTCTCCCTCAGCTAAACAAGACCAGCTCAGTCCAGTCCAGCTTCCAGTGTCAGCGTCGTACTTTGGAGTTTGTTTTCTGTGATGTGTGCTGTGACACTGCATTGCTGGTGGATCTTCGCAATGCTGTTGCTCCTGTGCTATTGGCTGCCCTAAAGTTAAGTTTTCTTCTTGTGAAGAGCCACTGGCCTCCGAGCTGGTTTCAGAGGCCTTGGACGTCTCTGAATCTGTGTCCGCGGTCGCCGCTGCATCAGCCTGCACAGCTGCTCTCCCTGCCACATCACTCTTCTTCATGGCATGCCGCAGTGGCACCACTTGTCAGTTTTTGGGAGCTTGATCTCCTGACTCCAGGAGCACCAACCACTCTCCCTTTTTTGGAGCTTGTGGGGGATCAAGCACCTCTTCCTTTCCTGGTTTCCTCTCGTCAAAGGTCACGTCCCGGCTGGTGATGAGTCTTCTCGCTGCCTAGTCCCTCAGGCGGTAGGTCTTGTGGGCCGTCCCATAGCCCACCATCACGCACTTTCGTGCTCTTGCATCTAGCTTGCCGCCACCATCTCTCGCCTGGACCTTTGCCCATGCGGTGCAGCTGAAGACTTTGAGGTGTGATGCCTCCGGCTTCTTCCCTGACCATACTTCTTGTGGCGTCATCTGTTGCTTGCCCTTTTTCTTGCCGCGCCTGCAAAGAGCAGCCGCAATAGTGAGGTTGACATTGGAGCATGTCGTTCTTGCCGCTTCCGCCCAAAATCGTGGTGGAAGTTTTGCATCAAAGAGCATGTTGCACACCATGCCAAGGATGGTCTGATTCATCGGCTTGGCCACACCATTGCTTTGTGGCGTGTAGGGAGTTGCAGGCTGGTGGTTGATCCCGTGTTGCCGCAACCAGCCCTTGCATGCTTCATTCTCTTCACCGTTGTCGCTCCCTATTGCTTTGACATTCTTTCTAGTCTGTTGCTCCACCATGGCGACAAACTCCTGCATCTTTTCTCTGACCTCTCCCTTGGTTTTCAGGAAGAATATCCACACCTTGCGGCTGTGGTCGTCAATGAAGGTCAGAAAGTACTTGCTACCACCGTTTGGCGCCGTGTGAAAGGGTCCGCACACATCGGTGTGAATCAGGTCAAGGGCTGATTCTACGCGGCAACCGTTGCACTCAAAGCGCATTTGCTTGGTCTTGCCTGGGAGGCAAGGTTCACACAGGCTGCCACACCCAACCACATCCTTCTTGCAACCATCCATGCCGTGGACCAGCTTTTGTTGCTAGATGACTTGGAGCCTGCTGTTTGCAATGTGCCCAAAGCGTCTATGCCACAGATCAGCGTCTTCTTCCTTTGTGGAAAAGGATTTTTTTTCAGTTTCCGTAGGTGTGCTCTCCTGCGTTGGTGCCGAGACCACTACCTCCGCCGCACCCACATGACCCTCATCTTCCAAGCTCATTGTTGCTGTCGTCTGCAATACGTAGAGCCCTTCAACCCATAGGACCTGTTCCACGAGATGTTTGTTGGCCTAGAGGACCTTGATGTCCTCGTTTCTGGCGATGACCGCCTTCTTCTGTATGAACACCACGTTCATGTCGTTGTCTATTTCTTTGACACGGACAGGGAGTTTCCCGCAAAGGAGGGCATATAGACCACGTCACGTATCCGTAGATCCTTCTCCGCACCATTGAGGCTGATGTTCACCAGCTTGTCTCCCATGTCCTTTGCGTTCACAATGCTACCGTTTGCGCATCTGAACTGCCGCTCGGTACGGCCGATGGAGACAAATCCAGCCTGGTCGTAGCTTGAGTGATGGTCGGTGCTGGTGTCAAGCCCGAAAGCTCCTGGCCTGAGCAGCACCGCTCCTTTTGTTGGAGGCGTGCTTTGTGCCATCATATTGGCGACTTCTTTGCCACCCTTTTTGCTGCCTTTGTTCCCACCGCTTCCGCCGTCTTCCTTCTTTGGCAACATGCAATCTCTTGCCCACTGCCCAAGTTTGCTGCAGATGCGGTAGTTGCCCTGTCGCTTGGGAGCCTTGCCGCCATTGTTGCCTCCACCGCCACCGCTTCCACTGCCACCCTTCTAACCAGGGGCTGACCCTTTGCTCGCGCCGCCACCGTAGCGTGCGGCATAGGCTGAGAAGTGAGCCTCACTTCCGCTATGGCGCATGGCCTCGTTCAGCACGTACTCGGACATAGCCATGTACGTCAGGTCATCCTCCTTCCAACCACCCATGACGGTGATCATTGGGCTCTAGCTCTCTGGTAGCGCCATGACGAGGATCATAGCTTGCATTTTTTTGTCCAGGTCCCAGTTCATCTGGCGAGCCTTGTTAAGGAGTCCTTCAAAATCCTGTAGGAAATCGGGGATTGATTTGCCATCATTCACCTGCACGCTGATCAGTCGTTGTAGGATGAATAATCGATTTGCGATGGAGGTAGATTGGTGCACACGCTTCATCTTGACGTAACCTTTGGCAGCCAACGTGTACCCGGCAATGATGGGAACATCCTTCTTAGCAATTGCGTTGCTGAGGAATGACATGACAACATGATTCCGTTCCATCCATACCTCGTGCTCCGGTGAGCCCACCGCAGGAACCTGCTCCTCTCCCTTTAGAAGCTTGATAAAGCCACGCACTTTCATTGCTAGTTCAAACTGCCATCTCCAGAGTGGAAAGTCATTCACCTCAAAGACCAGGATTCCTCCCAAAGACCCGAGACCTTGCGGCAGTGCGGTTGCTCCAGTGGTCTGACTTGTGGTAGCCACTGTTGAGTTTGAGGACTACCCAGCGGCAGCCCCTATTGTGTTTGAGGATTGCCCTACGGCAGCCCCCACTGTTCCTGATGGGCCAACCATTTTAGCTGCCCTTTTCTGCAATCTACGTCTCTGCTACGTTGAGGCTGATGTAGGCTGATGTTAGCTCATGTCTGCTATCAATTTAAAGGTGCAGTTCCGTTCCTTACCCCTTTAGCCAAATTTAACCTGCAAACAGAGAAGACGGATAACACAAGCACACCCAGGGTCTTGCCTCCAAGGGCAGAGCTTGTCCTGGTTGGGACCGAAGGTTCATCCCTCCAAGGGCATAGCTTGTCCTTCGTCCCTGTGTGTAAGGTGCAAGTTCGGCCGTTGGGGCTCATGAAGCAGATGGAGCTAATGGAGCTTATGAAGCTGACGTGTGCACCAGGAGAGAGAGTACCAATGTTGAGCAAAGCGTGCCTTACAACTGGTCAGTGTGGGCCCATAACCCTTTATCAACCGGCCTGAGGCAAACGGACTAGAAAACAGTGCCGACACAAAAGCACCTACCGTCCACTCCTAGAATTTCAGCTAGGATAAGATGTTACCCTCAAGATCACGGTTCCACACTGAGCAGTTCCTAGGCAATCACTTGCTAGAAACTGTGTCCACTTAGCACTTGGTCACTTTCGCGCGAGGTGCTAGTCAAAGACTAACTCCTGGGGCTTAGACCAACGAGTGTCTTCTTTCTACAGTTTCTTAGTTGGACAGCTCCGTGAGGAGCATCTAAGGCCAAATTTGTGTGATTAGAATGAGGAATGAGCCTAGTACATATAGTCCTAGGCCTGGCTTCTAAGGTGTGTGGGTAGTGGCACTTTTGGGGTGGACACTCCACACCACCTCACCAGCTCGCCCATTGGCGCATCCACTAATCGCCAAGTGGCACATCCTCATGCATGGAGAAATTTCTAAGAAACATCCAATGTGCAGGAAGGTCAAAAACCTTCCTGTGCACATCAAGGCTCGATCGCAAGACCTGTTGTCCCTAAGTCCAACATGCTATCCATTGCGCTACACTTCTGGTATCTCGCTTGGACTTGCACCACAAACAAGGGTTGGGGGACTTGCTCCAAGGGAGCAGTGCATGCCCAATCTATCCGTTGAGCCATAACAGTGGCCATGGGGCAAAAAGAACAACACTTGAGAGGTAGTACGCCTGCAGTCGACGATGTGAGAGCAATTGTGTGAGCCATTGATTGGGTTTCTTCAGTCTCCTGCTGGCATTGGATGGTCTTTATATCAGACCACCAAGTGAAAGCCGTGCCACGCAAAAGTGAGGTCGCTAGGTCAATTTCCTTTCCGTCGTTATTGACTAGAGGAGCAGTGAAGTACACCTCAAGACTTGTCAACCACATGTTGAATTTCAATCCCTTGGAGTTCGCGAGATAGGGCGGCTGGAGAATATTTGGACGTATCAAGGGTTCACTCGAAAGTTGTAGATTATTCTTGTTACCCAATGGTTCACGTGCACAAATAGTCTGAATCTCCTCCATCTCTGTGTTGAGTTGTTGGAACAGACGTGTATTGAGGCTCTCGAGTTTCAATAATTTTTGCGTTACGTAGTAACCATTGTCATCAAATTTTAGACAAAAGTTCTGAATCAAATTTTGGCATGGTTTTGCGTTTTCAAAGAAGACTGTGTGTGTGTGTGTGTGTGTGTGTGTGTGTGTGTG
>SZWC01009343.1:77283-90554 GCA_023375785.1 Penium margaritaceum | reverse complement strand
AGATAGAGAGAGAGAGAGAGAGAGAGAGAGAGAGAGAGAGAGAGAACAAACAAAAAGAACAGAGGATAAACAGTGGCCGTGGCTCACTTTATATGACGCATGTGGCAAGGTCATGTTGCCTTAAAACTGGCCCAAAACCATTTTTTGGCGATAACTTAACGCACATGCATCTGAATGCAAAACCGTATGAACCTACAGATGCAAAGTCTTCACCCAGACGCAATTCCTGTACACATGCATGGGTTTGGCATCGACCTGTGGACGAACAATCCAAAAACATGCACATTAGACCCTAGGCTAGTCCATTGAGAAGACTCTAGAGGCTGGAGAAAAAGGACAGAGTATCCCAAAGGTCTCCGGGACGTCCTGGCAGCTTTCCTACAGCTGAAAATGGGTCGATTACAACCAGACAGTGCTCCAAAACCAACTGAGTTCGCATTTGCAATTTTCACGTGCATGGACACGATAAAGTGAGTGATCACAGTCAATTGTATGTTCAGACTGGAATGGTTCACATCACTACAGGGTAATGGTTTGTATTCTATACAACATGGCCCAGAGAACTTGTTTTGACAATTAAGCACATACTCATCAGCCCAGTCCGACTACACTTTCTTTCCAGCTGTTATGGGGGCAGACCCCTAGTGGCACACTAGTATTGAAGTGACTGAGGGGATTTAGGAATCTCCCACACAACAATCTGTGTGAGAGGGCATGTTGTATAGAACACAACAAGACAGACGGTGCTCTGAAAGGTGGAGAGACAGCGAAGAGATGCTTTGAAACATAGAAGTTAGTTACAAAACAAACACGCACGTGCAGCAAGGCGCTCAAGTCCAAGAAACCAGTGAAAACAGATGAACCCAGCTGCAAGCTCTGAAAAAACATCTGGCGATAAATCGACAAGCGTACGTGCTCCTTGGTTGTCCGAATGAAAAACCAAAATAAGCACCAGGTGTAGAAAGAGAAACTCTATGCGAATAGAACATGAACGAGCAAAGATAGCGCCATTGAGAAAATGGACCCAAGAGGTGGTCATGGAGATAACTCTAGAGAGCATGTTGGTTCTGATGCTTTCAAAGTAGTCGTCGAGTGTCCGGGCATACCGGCGAGTCGTGGCGACAAGTCCAAAAGTCACTATGACAGACACACCAACACTCCCCCATACCCGCACACGCCAGTCACCACAAGCAAGCAAGGGTCACAGAATGATGACACGACAGCGAAAAGCAAAGGGCATGAGACAGTGCCACAGAAGAATTGTGTACATCGAGAGGAAGCAGTAAAAGCGGGGCACAAATTATGTAGGAGCGGAGAAAAGAGGCAAGAAGTCCAACATTGCGCAACGCAAACTTGAATTTGCCACCGCATAACGTCTGTATGAGGAGGTCTACACGCTCCTATTGCGTGTCAACACCCATAACACAGACAGATCCACGTGAAATATGCTTGCGTATACAGTGATGTTCAATGTTGACGTGCTTTGTGCACGTGTGACACATGCCATCATGCTTTACCATGTGGCACATGCTCTCATTGCCGCAGCAGATGGTGATGCAACAAGCCCACGTGTGGGACAGACAAAACATACCGAACAATTTGCAGTGCATCATCTAGATGGAGCTGACGCAGTTTTTGTGAGAACTACGACAAGAAGTTCACTACAAAAGAAACATCTGTGCGCGTCGTGGTCGCGAGGAACATTAGGGAGCCAATGACTTGGAGGTATGTAGTGACATCCACAAGCTCCCCCATACAAGCTCGGTTTGCTGACGTGAGAAGCCTCTGCCCAGCAGGCATCATAGGTGTGGGTGAAGAGGGGACTATGGCCAACAGATCAGCAAAAAGCAGCCACAGTGTCCTTACAGAACCAGCCTAATGCACATGCAGTGTGCGACGCTAGCGATCACGCTCAATCTCCAGTCCCAAGAAGACACGAACTGGATCAAGATCCTTCATTCTGTACAGAGACTCGAGGAGACCCTTCACATCCTGGTTAGCGTGAGGCTTGGAGGACGTTATCAAGAGGTCTTCCACATATACTAGGACAGTGAAAAATGGTGCATAGGAAGCATTCATGAATAGAGTTGGGATGCCTGTGCTGCGATCATACCCTCCTCGCTCCAAGGGAGCGGAGATTTCAAGGTTCCACTCACGTGGAGATTGCTTCAGGCCATACAAGGCCTTTCGGAGGCATCAACCCTGTTTGTGCTGTCTCAAACCCTAGAGGTTGGACGAGGTACATCTCTTCTTTAAGATTGCCGTATAAGAAGGCATTGTTCAGGAAGATCTCCCAATCATGCTGTGCCACCTGTCTCAACAAGGCTTTTACCGTGGTGTACTTACCAACAAGGACAAAGGTGGCATCAAAGCCCACACCAGGCACTTGGGAGAATCCTTTGGTTGTAAGACGGGTCTTGTAACGTTCCACTGAGCGATTGGGCCTCTCTCTCCTTCAAAATACCCGACGATCCGATATGGTCTTATGACTAGGCAGGAGCTTCACCTTATCATAAACCCCATGCTCCTCAGTTGCAGTGAGTTCCTTGTGCATGGCCTGCTCCAAGAGTGCTGCATCTACAGTAGAGCATGCTTGTTGTACTGTGTTCGGTTCAAGCACACGTGTTGTGGTGCCACTCGTAACGAGTGTGGTCACGACTGAGGGATATGGTGGAGGCTGAGTAGACCTAGCTGCTGGAATGGCTTGATGGAACTCAAAAGCAATGAAAGGATATCCAGGCACGGTGTTAGGCTGTGCCACAGCCGTCGCCAGGCCAAGAGCATCAAGACCAGAGGGAGGAGAAGGC
This sequence comes from Penium margaritaceum, assembly GCA_023375785.1. Taxonomy (NCBI): domain Eukaryota; kingdom Viridiplantae; phylum Streptophyta; class Zygnematophyceae; order Desmidiales; family Peniaceae; genus Penium; species Penium margaritaceum. The sequence goes on along the minus strand of SZWC01009343.1, from coordinate 87,747 downwards.
TATGTGGGGTCAACGATACCACCGTGAGCTGGAAAGGCTGACTGCACAGGCTCAGAGGGACCAGCCAAGGTTGTACAACAGGTAGGCGGGGCACACCAAGGTGCAGACTGCAAGGGTGTCAGACGATCACATGGTGCACGCGAATGAACGACAACGAGATAGGAGGTCGTGAGGGTACAACTGGATCTGCTACCAATAGGACCACAATGGGCAACGCAGACGAGGACGCAAGAAGAGATGACATAGGCGACAACAGAGACGCGCTAAGAGATGACGTAAGTGATGATGCAGATGCGACAGGAGATAACGTAGACGACCATAGATGTGATAAGAGATCACATAGGTGATGACACAATTTGATAGAAGATGACGTAGGCAACAACAAAGACTTGGGATACGGAGCGCAAATACTACAGAAGGACGCTCCATAGACACCATCTCCTCCTTGACGAGAGAAGGGCGCAAGCGATGGGTCAGAACGAGTGATGTCTTGAGAGAATGTGGTCTCAAAGAAGAGAGCATCCTGTGACTTGACAACCTTACTATGCTCCGGGTCCTCAAAGCGCCAGGCTTAAGAATGAGAGGAGACACCAAGGAAAGGAAAGAGACAACCTTGAGGAGATAGCTTGCCATCGTATTCGTCCCCACGGCGCCATATGCAGGCGATGTTGCCCCAGACACGAGCAAGGCAAAGGTTATCATAACGACCATTTCATCGCTCGAGCGCCGTGACATCACGAGGCAATGCACCATGAGGAACACGTTTCCAAATCCATGTCATGTAGGATATGGCCTTGAAGGCAAACATCAGAGGAAGGTCAGACTTGACAAGAAGGTTACGGACACCGTTAGTGACAGTGTGGTTCTAACATTTTGACATTCTGCAGTGATGTACATGGAGCAGAGAGTTCTAGAGGGACCCCTTCAGAGTAGAACAAGCGGGCTATGGGACCCATCAACTCCCTGCCACGATCGGAGCGAAACGTTAAGAGCTTATGCTGGAAAGCACGCTCAGCCTGAACAAACCAAGACTCGATCATGGGCCCGACATTGATTTTATAGCAAAGGACAAAGATTAAAAAAAAAAAACGAGAGAAGCCATCCGTGAGACACGAGACATCCCGTCCGATACCCCCCAGAAATGCATCAGGGAGAGGACCTATGACGTCGGATAGGACAAGGGCAAGGGGATACAACGTGTGGGAGTCAGGCAATGGCAAAGACGTGTGATGAAGCTTGCTTCATGTACAATGAAGATAGTCAGCAATACAGGGCAGAAGGAACGTGCTTGGGTCAAGACCAACAGCAGGCTGATGACGTAGGAGGCTATGGATGGCAGCTATATGCATGTGATACAGGGGTTGATGGATCAAGCATGTGTGCACAGGGAAAGGGAGGGAAAACCATGCACATGCACTAAGGTAGTGGTGGCGGGCGACAGGGAAAACAAGGGCACACAATACAACTTACCAGAACGCAGACCCCAAAGAACATGACGGCCTGAAGACTGCAACGACACAGTGCCGACGTCACGAGATGAAACAAAAACTATGCCCTGATCATGCAAGTAAGTGAAAGATATCAAGGTGACCTCAAGCGCAGGAACAATGACAGCAGGCAAGAAGACGAAACCCGATGGACCAACAGAATGCACAACACAATGCCCTGGACTGGAAACATCTGGCCAGAGCAAGGACGGACGGAGCGTACGTCAAAGACAGGATCCAACGTGACAAATACAGCATGAGACCATGTCATGTGATGAGTGGCTCTGGAGTCGATGTTCCAGAAGCCACTCGACACATGAGACAGAGTAGTCATATGACACTGTGCAATACTACAAACGAGTCCACAAGAGCACTCAGCACGACCAGAAGTTAGATCAAGAAGATGCGGCAGGGTGAACAACCGCCAATGCTCAATTCACTCCACAGGCAACACAGCACCACCACTCGACGCAAACTGAAGGGCTCCATCTGAGGAACAAAGGTGACCCCTGGACTTGAAAGCCAAACTCACACTAGAGGGGACAACCGAGGCCGAGGATGGGAAGAGAATATGGAGGCTAGAGAAGATGAGTCCGGACCATGTGACAACTCGTGAAAGGACCAGGCTGGTGTAGGAGAAAAGGATGGAGCTACTCACTGGAGCCACGATAGGGGGGTGTAGGATGGAGACGGCAATCCATGAAAGACAGGGTAATACGGCGGCGGAAGCCAGCGCAACTCTGGTGGGGTACAGCCACCGCCAAGGACGTCGGTGCGGGCGCTGGAACAACCGACATAATGACGATTGTGGTTTCCCGCTACACAGGGTCACACTCCCATGGGAAAGAGTCTCGGGAGGGAAAAGGAATACGAGGAAAACCCAAATCTGGTCTCCTAAGACTGGTCTCCTTGTGGCACCCGGACAAACCACGGATGCCCGTATCTGAACCAAGGAGCGAAAGAGTAAAAAAACAAATTGAAATAAAAAAGAATTAAAGGAAATCAAGTAGAATTGTAGAAACATGAAATACCTGGCTGAACGTGCATCGGGGTTCACACATGATGTGAGTTGGTGCGCCAAGTGTGGCTCAGTGCACCCCGTTTTTTCTCTTTCTGTTGGATGAGCGAGCTCAAATGTGCTGGGTGCACGAGCTTGTAAATCAAGGACCTCATCGATCGACGGGCTCGTTGATGGACGGGCTGGTCCGTTGACGAGCCCATCGACCAACGCAGCAAGGGGTGCACGAAGCTGCGGAAGAGCTTCCCGCCAACCACCGTTGTTTTAGCTGAAACTGCCTAATACAGATGCTGCTTGTGCAACTGACCTGAAAGGTCGTTGTTTTGGCTGCCACTGCTACTGTTGATGTTGCTGCTACTACTATTGTTGCTCGGTTGTAGCTATCAATGAGGTTGGTGCAGCAGTAGTAGCTCATGCTACTGTTGTTGCTACAGCTATTGGTGCTGCTGATGTAGCAGCTTCTGCCACTGCTGCTGCTAGGGTGGGAATATTGTCCATATCGATTTTTCAATATCGGTATTTTTTATATCGATATCGATATCGGTGCTTTTTTATTCAATAACGTTTTTACTGAAGGTCGACATCGATATCGATATCAATGTTTTGCTTTTGAACTCGATATATTGGGTGAGGCGGGGTCCACGGGGGCATCCTGTGGAGGGTCAATATCGATATCGTATCGATATCGACCCTCAATATCGATATCGACATCGATATTGATATTGAGGGTCAATATCGATATACATTCTGATTTGATACAATATTTTTGCCCACCCTCGCTAATGCATGCGCAACAAACGCACTACGTTTACCATTGTTGCTGCGGCTAATGCCGCTGTTGCTGCTCTGTTGCAGCTTGTGTTGCTATAAATGCAGCAATTACTAGTGTTGCTCCTGCTATTTCTTTTGCGGTTGCTGCCACTGTTGTTGCTGATATTGCTGCTACTATCGCTGCACTGAACCTCTTGCAGGTGCGGCTGCAGTTATTGTTGTTGCTAGTGTAGCTGTTGCTGCAATTGTTGCTATTACTGCTCAACACGAAAAACAGTGCCGTTGTCGCACCGGCTGCTGCTACCGCTGTGGTGGCCTAAGACGCCGCCACTCCCCCTTCACGTCGCCACCAAGGCCAACACGACACGGGAAATTGGCGAAAACATTTCGGCAACAATCCGCTTCCGGTTCTTCCGGAGGACTACGTGACGTGAGCCCTCAGCTGAGGGCCTCCATGTTCCCAGAACCTGTACACCCCACCCACCCAGCCCAGCCTAGCCCAAAAGCTTGTTGGTTTTTGTCTCATATCTCTCACTTGTACTCTGTTGTGTCCTCCCGACTTGTGTACATCGGCGTGCAGATGCCTGACGGCAAGACGTGACGCTGATGGATTGTCGTCCGGTGGAGCCGACGCACGCTGAGGTCTACACGCAGTTTGCTGGAACCTCCTCCATCCTTTGTGCTCAGCTCCATCGGCAGACCTCATCGGCAGTCGTGCCGCTGGCAGGCACTGTCGCTGCATATGCTGCCTGCACATGTCCAGTGCCATGTTCGAATGCACTGTTGTGTTCGCAGCGCTGTGTCATGCCCAGGGTCCAAGTTTCGTGGTTTTCTGGCACTGTTGGCACCGGGGACTAGCGTAGATGCTGCATGGGTTTAGGCAGCCATAACTCCTCACTGTTGTTTTTGAAGCTGATTCTAACCGCACGACTGCGTTTAGAGCGTGCGTATTATGGTATGGTCCAGTTTTCAGGCAAAACAGACGACGCCCGGGTTTGGGCTGTCGGCCGTCTAGCAGGGCTCACCGAGAAAACTTGCCAGCCAGAAAATAGGTCTATTTCTGATTGGCTTAGAAACTGAGTGACAAGCTCTACAGAGCTGGAGGGGAGCTAGAATTTGGAGGGGTCTCCCATTGTTGCTCATTCTTGTCTCTTAATCAGTCACTTCCAGTTTTCAGCTGCTTTCTGGCGCTAACACTGGCGCGCGCATCTCTGAGTAACAAACCCAGAGCACTCAGACTTAGACTCTAGAGCGGCAGACTGAGGGGGCAGCTGACTAAGCAACAAGCGTGGGAGCCCGCACGCTGCATCAGCAATGCAGCTGCCCCAACCTGCGCTTTAGATTAGTTTCCAGCTTGGTATGAGAGCCAGACCGTAGCAGCAGAAGCAGACAACTGGCGTACAGGTTCCTGACTACGCCGGTGGACCCCCATACGCGCCAGTGCACGGGAAATGCTGCCGGATTTTTCTCGGCAGCATTGACCCGCCTGGTGGCGGCGTCAAAAATTTTCCCACGGCCACTGGGCCAAGGGAAATGCTGACGTATTTTTTCCGGCAGCACTGACCCCCACGCGTGACGCGATGAGGTGAGCGGCAGGCGGCGTCAGGCACCTGCTGGTGACGACGCACGTGGCGACGTCAACCAGGTACAGTGACTGGCAGCAGCAGCAAGCAACAGCAGCAGCCTGCAGCAGCAGCAACAGCTTGCAGCAGCAGCGAGCAGTGGCAGTAGTAGCCAGCAGCAGCTGTGTGTAGCAGTAGTAGCCGGTAGCAGCAGCAGCCGGCAGCAGCAGCAGCTCGTAGTAGCAGCAGCTCGTGACAGCCAGCAGCAGCAGCAGCCAGCAGCAGCAGCTCGCAGCTGCAGCAGCACCAGCAGCAGCAGCAGCGAGAAATAGCAGCAGCCGGCTACAACAGCAATAACAGCGAGCTGCAGTAGCAGCCGGCTGTAGTAGAAGCAGCAGCAAGCAGTAGCCAGCAGCAGCAGATGCAGTAGCGGCCAGCAGCAGCAGCAGCTGGAGCTGCTCGCAACCCGCTACCTGCAGCGAGCAGCAAGCTGCGAGCAGTGAGCTCGCTGCTCGTAGCAAGCAGCGAGCGACGAGTTCACTGCTCGCAGCTCGCTGCTCACAGCGAGCAACGAGCTCGCTGCTCGCAGCTTGCTGCTCACAGCGAGCAGCGAGCTCGCTGTGACAAACAAAGAGGGAAGAAAAGGGGAACACACAAAAAATCCCCCACCCCACAGGTGGCCCTGTAGTGGCTGCAACCACCACCACAGCCGTTGTGGCAGCCACAACAGCCACAACATCAAGCAGTAGCAGTAGCAGTAGTAGTAGCTGGTGCTGCAACAACAGTCGCAGTAGCAGCAGTAGCAGAAGGAACTACAGAAGTAGTAGCACCTGCTACTGCTACAACAACCATAGCAGCAGCAGCAGTAGCAGCTGCAGCAGCAAACCACCAGCAGCAGCAGTAGCAGCGGTAGCAACAGCAGTAGCTGTAGTAGCGACCGCAACAACAGCTACAACAGTAGCAGCAACTATCCTATAGCTGACACAATAGCGGCTCCAGATACAGCCACTGCTGACGTCACTACAGACTTTAGCAACAAAGATAAACCACAGCAGCAACTCAGCAGATAATGCAACAGCAGCTGCTGGCACCAGCCATTCTAGGCTGACGTCACTGCTAACGTCACTCCTGAAATCAGCAACACAACAAAAAAGGGAAAGGGAACAAGGAGGGGAGACAAAAACACCATGACAGAGAATGAAGAGGGGTCTTCCTATGTTGGAGGACCCTCCTTCCTACAACAACTATAGCAGTTGCAGCAGGAGCAGCAGCAGCAGCTGCTGCCACTGCAACAACACTAAGAGCGGTAGCAGCAGCAGCAACAGCCATGACAGCAAGAGCAGCAACTGAAGCAGCCGCAAAAGCAATAGCAGCAGTAGCAGTAGCAACAGTAGCAACAACAGTAGTAGTAGCACCAGCCACAAAAACAGCAGTAGCAGTAGCAGTACCAGCAGCAGCAGCAGCAGCAGCAGCAGCAGCAGCAGCAACACCCACACCTTGTCGGCTTTGCCGTAAGTCATACTGGCACAACAGATCCGCTCGCCACTTTGTGCTAGCAGCTCGCAACGCTGACATAGGAACTAGCAGCACTGCAACTGCTGCCGCCGCTACCGTAGTAGCAGCTACAGTAGCAGCATCAGCAGCCACCGCCATAGTAGGAACAACAGCTGCAGCAGTAGCAGCAGTAGCAACGTCAACAAGTACCTATTTTCCACCTGGGTACGCGAGCCCTACGGTCTCCTACGCCACGCAGTACCTGGCGCAGCAACACACCGAGCACCAACAGCAGACGGTGACATCAGTCTTAGGTCCCACTCTGGGTGCCAGCCGCAGGCCAAAGGATTTCGAAACCCCACCGCCGTTGCTTCAGTCTCGCGGGCAATTTTGAAGCAGGGAGCTCAACTTTCGGATCTGGGCACAGGGCGAGAGCTTGTGGCCCTACCATGTCCTCCCCTTCGACTCCACCTAGGCCGACCAGGTGTATGACACTGGTCGCGTCATGTGTTCCCTCGTCCCTGTGGCCCCTCCACCTGCACGTCTCGCCCTCGAGCCCTTCCTCGACAACCTCACCACTGGCACTCTCCTTGACCCGGCAGCGGCGTGGCACGTACTCACGTGCCCTCATCGCTTTTCCAGTGATGCCGAGACCAGCCGCCTGATCAGCGAGTTCAACTCCCTCTGCATGGGGGAGACCACGACGGTCACCTCCTACTGGTAGCGCGCAGAGGACATCCCGCACCACCTTAGAGATGTCGCGCCACCCCCTCTCTCCGCGCTCCTGACCATCAAGCACGGCGCCACCGACCCCTTCTCCGACGTCTTCGTCCATTACTCTCAGGACGTCCTCACCGCGATGGCTGCCCAGGGCACCCTCATGCCCTGGGCATACGAGCTCATCCTCCGCATCGAAGAGGCTCGTCAGGAGTCACACACCCGTCGCACAGAGTCCCTTGCCTCTCCTGCTGTTACCTCCGTGGCCGTTGCCGCCCCAGCAGCAGTGGCATCTTCCGGCCCCACCTCTTCAGGCAAGAATAAGCGCAGGGGCAAGAAGGGCAAGGGCCCTCAGCAGCAGTCTAGCGGCTCCGGCGACGTTGGCCTCGTCTGCCACAACTGTGGCCAGTCAGGACACGGGTGGTAGACGTGTCCTCTCTTGACTGACGAGGCTCGCGTCATCGCCACCATGCGTTGCCAGTGCGAGCGTCGCCTTGCCACCACTGCCATGATTGTCGCTGCTCCTACTACACCTGTGCCGCTCGCGACAGCTCCACCGCAGTATCTTCGGTAGCCGTTCGCGCCCGCTCCTCCGTCACCGGCACCTCAAATAGCATCTCCCTCCTCTTTCCTGAGCTATTTCTGGGTGTGGAGCTTGAGCATGATCGCTCCGTGGGCATTCTGCATGTCCATGAGGCCGCCTACGTCCAGACCTTGTCCGGGCACTTCGCTGAGGACCTGCACCTCGTGCCAAGAGCATCCTCACCCATGTCGCCCGATGGTCAAGCGATGCTCAAGAGCTCTGATCCAGCCGTGGTGGAGGAGCCAGTAGACGTGACCACGTATCTGCACGTCATCGGGTCACGGATGTTCCTGCTGACGACGACGCGTCCAGACATTGCTTTCGTCATCAACCTCCTCGCACAGTTCTCTCAAGAGTCGCGTCACCTCCACTTTGAGGCCGCGATCCGAGTACTGTGCTACGTCATTTCTATCCCACGGCGAGGCCTCATTTTCCATCGACAGCCGTCTGTTGTGGCGACGGGATTCACCGACAGTGACTGGGCTGGCAGTCCGGAAAGTAGGAGTCGTACCGGCTGGATCTTCCTTGTTGGCGGAACGTCTGTATCTTGGCGCAGCGGCAAGCAAGGCTGCATTGCGTGCAGCACTGCTAAGGCTGAGTGTGTGGCCCTTGGTTCTAATGGTTGTGAGAGCGTGTGACTGCGCCGCCTGTTGTCCGAGTTGCGTCAGTCAGTCCCGTCCATCACGTTGCACTTTGACAATGAAAGTGCCATGGCCATTGCTCACAATGATGGCGTACACCACACTCGCACAAAGCACATGAATATCGAGTATAACTATGTGCGTTCGTTGTTACATGACAGTAGCATCAGCATTGTGTGGGTTGAGACAACACGGCAGTTGGCTGATTTTTTACCAAGGCACTGAAGCGTGACTTGTTCAAGAAGGTTGTGACTGCAGTCGGTGTGCGTCCGTGAGGTTCTCTCTCTCTCCCTGTCTGCTTGGTCTCTGTGCTCTCTGCCCGTCCATGTGCACTGCGCCTGTGAGTCATGGGGGAGTGTTGGTTTTTTTCTCACACCTCTCACTTGTACTCTGTTGTGTCCTCCCGGCTTGTGTACATCGGGGTGCAGATGACAGACGGCGAGACGTGACACTGATGGAGTGTCGTCCGGTGGAGCCGACGCACGCTGAGGTCTACACGCAGTTTGCTAGAGCCTCCTTCCTCCATTGTGCTCAGCTCCATTGGCAAACCTCCTCGGTAGTCGTGCCGCCGGCAGGCACTGTCGCTGCATATGCTTCCTGCACATGTCCAGCGCCATGTTTGACTGCACTGTTGCATTCGTAGCACTGTGTCATGCCTAGGGTCCAAGTTTCATGATTTTCTGGCACTTCTGGCACCGGGGACTAGCGTAGATGCTGCCTGGGTTTAGGCAGCCGTAACTCCTCACTGCTGTTTTTTACGCTGATTCTGACCGCACGACTACGTTCGCAGTGTGCCTATGGTCCAGTTTTGAGGCAAAACGGAGGACGCACGGGTTTGGGCTGTCGACCGTCTGGCATGGCTCACCGAGAAAACCTGTCTGCCAGAAAATAGGTCTATTTTCTGATTGGCTTAGAAACTGAGTAACAAGCTCCACAGAGCTGGGTGGGAGCTAGAATGTGGAGGGGTCTCCCATTTTTGCTCATTCTTGTTTCTTAATCAGTCACTTCAAGTTTTCAGCTGCTTTTTGGCGCTAACACTGGCGCGCGCATCTCTAAGTAACAAACACAAAGCACTCAGACTTAGACTCTAGAGCGGCAGACTAAGGGGGCAGCTGACTAAGCAACGAGCGTCGAAGCCCGCATGCTGCATCTGCAGCGCAACTTCCCCAACCTGCGCTTTAGATTAGTTTCAAGCTAAGCCTTCATTACCACTACTGTGTGCTGTATGGTGAGAGGAGGCTTCGTGTCGTTGTACTCTGCTGATTCCATGAGGGAAAAGAGGAACTCCCAAAGCAACATTCTGTGTGTGAAGACACACTACACAGAACATAACGCGACAGACGGTGCTTTGAAAGGTGGAGAGACGACAAAGATGTGCTTTGAAACGGAAAAGTAAGTCACATAACAAGCACACAAGTGTGTAGGAATAGCCTCATCCACACGCGCACAACAAGACCTGGTGTGATCTGTTCAGCATTCAAGAACCTGGCAATCTTTTTTTACAACATAATGTTTCAATATAAATATGATGAAAGATAACGATATGTAGTTTAATGTAGACATAGCAATAGAAATCAAACTTAATGAAATATCCATTGAAAACAAATAAAGATGATATTATGCATGTGCACATAGATATGCATACACATGATAGTGAATAGAAAGGACTCCATAAATAGAAAAGAAAAATTTTATACAACTAAATACATACAAACATGTAATAAGATATACATACAAGTATAACTACACTGAATACACATTTATTACATGAAAGTAACTATAAACATAGGTATACCTTCACATAATTATCTATACATATCCATCTATATGTGTAGCTATATAGCTATCTATGCTTATATATACATACATATGTACATTTACGTGTACATCTATACTGATATCTATATTAATATTTATATCTATATCTATATCTATACTCATATCTATATCTATATCTATATCTATACGTATATCTATATCTATATCTCTATCTCTATCTATCTCTATATCTATATCGATATCTATATCTTTATGTAAATCTATATCTAGAGCTATATTTATACTTATATCCGCGTATGTTTATATCTATGTATGTGTTTATGTCTGCACGTATATCTATATCTATATCTATATCTATATCTATATCTATATCTATATCTATATCCGTGGAGAGGTACAGGAGTCCAAGGAT